>JBBBDQ010027498.1:0-21456 GCA_037127315.1 Ascarosepion bandense | reverse complement strand
GGTAAGAATGGTAAGTAAAAATGTGGTTTTATGGTGAAAGGTTATTGTTAGCGTGTCAGGGTCAACGAAAGTGAATAGCTAAGTTAAATATAGGACAGTTGATGACCAGCCTTCCCCCATCCCCGTATTAGGCCTTGTGCCACATTTGTACTTCAGTACAATAAATAATGAAGTTCCTGCCCAGTTTTTGACGTTTGTTGTCATTTTCTGACTTCTCCGACCTTGTTTTGGCGAGCGTCAGACACTTTTTGTTTAAAAAAAAACTGTGATTCACTTATTTGGACTGTTTATTTTACAAAAAAGACCTTTTTGTTGAGCTAAGTTTATTTTTATTTATTTTCTTTTTCGTTTATTTACTTTGTTCTTTTCTTTTTTTATTCTTCTAGCTTTTTTGTTTTTATTTTCGTATTTTTGGCGGCCATATTTGTTTTTATTTAGGTCGGCCGTTTTGAGTTTATTTTTATTTTTATTTTTTTTCAGTATCTGTTTGGCCTTAAGTGCCATATTTATATTTTTTTAACTGTCCCTATTTTGACCAGAAGCTGAAGAATTAGCTGATTTTTATTTTTCTTCCAATTTAACTTTTCTTTTTTTCAGCCCCTCCCCAGTTTTTCTTTTGCGGAAGTCGCCGTTAGGAGACTTTTCGCTTTCTTTTTGTTTGTTTGTATTTGTTTTCTTTGTGCATTTAATTTAATTGTACATTTGCAAAGTTTAATCGTTGTTTAAATTTATTTTCGTTAATTCATTTATTTTGTAAAGTTTAGTTAAACCGCTTCAATTTATTTTTAGCCCCTCCCCCTATTTTCTTTGTCGGGAGTAGCCGTTTAGGCAACTCTCCGTTTGTTTTATTTAAATTTATCTGTGTAGTAGTTTATCGTAACTGGTAAAGTTTATTTTTGTATAAATTTGTTTTTCTTTTATTTTTTTTGACCTCTCCGGAGGCTAATTTTTGCCATTTAAGGCTTTTTCTTCTCTTATATTTGTAAGAGTTTAATTACACCGTTAAAGGCAAGTTTTTTCCTAAGCCTTTTGTTATTTCTATTCTTTGCCATTGTAGGCTAATTTTGTAATTATTACTGTTCTTGTCATTACTTTGTGAGGAGAGTCTTTTTTTTTTTTTTTTTTTTTTTTTTTTTACGCCCCCCCCCCACCATTTTTACTACCCCGCTCCATTCTCTTATTATTTACGGAGGAAAATATATAGTGACAAGCAAATATAAAAATGGCCGACTCAAGTCGGTCAGTTAAAAAGAAATTAATTTTTGATCCGCCCAGGAAGGGCCCGCCTGACAAAAATAAAGAGGAATATCCCCCTCTAAATGAGTCTAATAGTAAGACGAAAAATATGGTGGCCGAGAAAGGCCAAAAGATTGCAACAGATGATAAGACTAGAAATGCCAAAGACAACAATAAAGATGCTAAGGCCGGGGAGTTGCCCGATTGCTGGAAGTCCCCACCTAGATGCATTATAAACATTGCGGAGTTTCTGGAGAGATCTAAAGGTTTCGACCATCTTTTGAAAGATGACGGACTTTTGGAAAACCCCCAGGAACTACAAAAGTTTGAAAAGAGAATGGTGTCGGTCTTCGTGGTGGACAAGCGTTCGCGCAAAATTTGTCGCTCCACGAAAGACACAGTGATCCGATCACTGGTGTCCCTAGGGGTTAAGCCCCAAAGAGTAATTAGAGGGCCGCTCTTTTTCATGTGGGACGTACTGCTGCCCACACCGGAAGATTGTTTAGAAGTCATCAAAAGAGAACTTATCACTAATGACCTTATCTTGAGAACAGAATCTGAAGGCCGAAGAAGGACCACAGTAGCAGTATATGAGGTGCCTCCTCAGGTTGCCGGCGAACATCTGGCATCGTATTTAAGGAAATATGGCCAAATACTCGCAGCCGCTTCCGACAACCTGAACGGGGGATGGACATTTGACATCATAATGGAGCGAGAAGCCTTCCGTCCCCAGCTGCTTGGATTACTGCGGCCGGAAAATGCCGGTCATAGTGACTGGCCGAAAACCAACTTGCTGGAAGTGCGGGCAGACTGGTCACCTGTCCTCTTCCTGCCCAGAAGAAGGCCTCTGGTGATCCGGCCGCTGGCGACCAGAATACCCCTAAGCCTGACAACTAGTAGTTCCGCCAACGCCTGTAATGGGCCTAGCAGCGGCCGCGGTCCGGTGTCTCACAAAAACCGAGGTGGGTCTCGGCCCCCATCCTCCCAAATTCCGAAGCCTGCCGCAAGTGTGGTTAAGGACAAGGATGAGGGAGTATGGCATGTCGTTGCTAGAGGCAAAGGGAAGATCCGAGCAGCGGTACCATCGTCCCCTGAATCTCCTAGGGATGACACCGACAGTCCCACTCCCTCTGGCAGCTTTAAGGGCGACGTCCCGGCGGTCCATCAGGACAGGCCATTGAATGAGGGGAAATGCAAGAAATGGCAGACAACTGGGACAAAATTGTTCAGCTTGGGAAACTTAGAGAAAAGCTGGAAAATAAGAAACCCTCAAAACCAGCAACTTCACACTCTTCCCATTTCCGCCCCTTCCTCCCCCTCCGGAAAAAAACCATGGCCCCTCCGCCCATGACTAAGTCTCTGACCACTTCCCCGTCCAAAATGACCACCTTGAAACATCAATCCCCAGTCCCTTCTCGTGTCCCTTCTACTCCTGCTTCTCCTGATGACTCGCCCATGTCCACCCCAACACCTACTCCCTCTCTCTCTCTCCTAAAAGCAAGAGACAGAGAAGCCCTGAGGCGGCCTCTGGTGAGGAAAAAAGGAAGAAATTGAAACCTCCCTTCAGCCTTGGGGAGGACGTGTGTAGAGTTTCCGGGGGCTGGCAAAGGGCTCTGAGCCACTCAAAGCGCCTGAAGCCACCGCTACTCCGGTTTCAAAAATTACAAGACAAGGACATAGAGGACCCGCACAATTTCCCAAACGCCAAGAGGATCCTGACGGTCGTGCGTTCGGGAACTGGAACGCGTCAAATATGGACTATGTTGAGGAGGCAAATGATTCGTTTGCAACAGACCCTCCCCTTTCTTATTTCCATGATGAGGACAACAAAAATTTACAGCAGTTTTTGTTCTGGGAGGACCCCGGTTTATGTTCACCCCTCCCTTTACAGAGCGTTGAAACTAACGTTTCCCCTGGACATTGGCGGCCTGTCCTATGATGGCACTATCAAAAGTGAAATGGGTCTCGGCTCAATGGGACGGGCTGTCGGTGTCCTGTCACCGGACATGTTCGGAACAGTTCCTCAACCCCTAATCGGACTGATAATGGCTCTCTGGTTAGCAAGTATGAATGCCCGGGGGCTGGGGTCTGAGTCTCGGAGGGTGAGACTCCTTCATGATCTCCAGCGCCTCGGGGTGGATGTTTGTTGTTTGCAGGAGACCCGGATTTTGCTGGCGACTATGAGGGCATACTTGCCTAGGGATTACGACTTTTATTCAGCATGTTTTGATGGTCGGTCTAGAGGTGTTTCGCTAGTGAGCAAGTCTTTGGGTGCGGCGTGTACGCTTGTCTTCGCGGATCCAGCGGGCAGGATTTGTGTGCTGGATATTACCATAAAGGACAGAAGTCTTTTTCGCCTCATTGGGGCTTATGCAGCCCAACAACCATGCGGAGCGCCTGCTTTGTTTCGGCAGTCGAGTCGTTTCGGAACATCGAGGCGGGTAATTTTAGCGGGGGATTGAATGCCGTCCTTGACCCCGAGAAGGATCGTATAGGAGAAAGGCATCGGGTACTAACAACCCGATGTGAAACCATTTCGGGAATTTATCGACAGGAATGATCTTGTCGATAAGTGTCGAAATGAATACCCCGGGAGGTAGTGGACTTGGACTAATAGGGGTAGCTCGGATTCGAAGGTATTGCGTGTTACCTCGACCGAGTCCTAGTTAGAGAGTCGACTTGGTGGGCTCTTGTGTGTTGTCCAAGTTTCATCTTGCGGAAGTTTACACGATCATAGTCGTCCTAAGGTTTGGGGCAACTTTCTTAGATAAGCCCGTACAAGTTGGCTGGCTACTGGAATTGAACGCGTCATTATTTGATAGCCAAGATTTCCAGCACCAGCTTACTAACACTCAAAGCGGGAACTGACGGGGGCCGTGGTTGGGAATAAGTGGTGGGACACACTTAAATCCAAAAATTAGCTGTTTGTTGCCGACTACAGCTGTCGGCTCAACTTAGCTAATTTAGCGGCGCAATCGACGTTAGAGAAAAGTTGATCGGGCAGTTAAATCCCGTAATATGGGACGTAGCCTTAGCTAGGCCGAGCTGGCCTCCTTGGCTATCAAGAAGGATCAAGCTTCGTAGTTAGGGCTAGGTTAAAAGAATGTCTTCTTGAGGCAACGAATATGGCCGCAGAATTGCGTGCAGAGGAAGCTAGGCAAGCAGCCAATCGGCATATCAAGGACATCGTATTGTTGACGGTCACCGTGACTTCAGACGTGGGTATATGAGCTTTTCGGGATTACTTCCAGGATCTTTTCACCAGGGAGCTCCGGTTCGAGTTTGCTCAGTTCGACACCTATTTGGCTGACTTTCCTCGCCTCTCGGCGGCCGAAGCGGCTAGGTGCGAGGGGCCCATAACAGAGTCGGAAATCTGGGATGCGCTGAAATTGGTTGGCCGGGACAAACCTGTGGTTTGAATGGCTTCCTACGAACTGTACTTGAGAAGTCGTCCGTTCTTGTTCCTCTGCTGGTTTCCAGTTTATAACAACTGGATGAAGCAGGGTTCATACCGCGTCGCTTCTCACCAGGGGTGTAATCAAGTTGCTTCGCAAGAGCAAGAGCGGTGGGGTGGCATAGATAATTATCGGCCTTTAACGATGCCAACACGACTCCCTGAAGATTTCGCCAAGATCTTGAGCCGGTTATGCCTGCAGGCTGCTGTCCTCTCTAGTCTGATTGGCCCCGAGCAGACTTTGCAGTTGTGAAGGGCAGGATCACTAGACAACCTTCATTTGGTACGCCTGATCATCGAAAAAACCGACACCGAAGCTGCGCTGATCAATTTGGATCAGTCCAAGGCATTCGATAGGGTTGACCATCGTTTCTTGGAGTCTGTCCTCTGCCGCTTTAAGCCCTGGGGCCGTACTTTCGCTCCTGGATCCGACTGCTGTATGAGTCCCCGGGTGCGCTGCGGAAGCGAATGGGTAAGATCGAAGTCTCTTCACTTTATCTCGCTCCATTCGTCAAGGTTGTCCACTTTCGCCTTTGCTGTACGTTCTTGCGTTGGAGCCATTCTTCGCAAGTTAAAGGCGAATCCGGTCCTTCGCGGAATTTCCGTACCTGGTGCTACCACCTCGGCCAGGTACTCCGCCTATGCTGACGACGTTTGGTTTTTGTGTCGAGTGTAGCCGAGATTGACGAAGTCAGCAAAGAAATCAGATGCTAAGGAGACGGTGACAGGGCCAAGATCAATCGCGATAAGTCTGTTGGCTTGCGATTGGGTGTGAAGGAGTTTCCTTTTCCCGACCTTCCTCTGGATTGACGTCGATCAAGATCAGCGCCCTTTCGGTTCCGATCTCCAGTTGGAAATGAATTGGTCGGAGGTTCGAGAGAAGGCCGAGGGCGCAGTTCGTCGCGGACTCGGAGGAGGCTCTCCTTAAAGGGGGAGGCGTTGTCAGTTTCTGCACATCTTCACCCGATTCTCCCCTTACCGGGACTCTCGGTACTTCCTGTCCCGTGTGCTATTCGTTTGGGTTTAATTCAAGCTCTTATCCCCCTCCTCTGGGGAGAAGGCAAGTCTCCCAAGGTATTGTCAGTGAGATCTGTTGCCTGCATCCATCTGAGGGCGGACCGCATGCCTAGCGTTGAGATTCGTCAACACACGCTTCGCATTAGATTCCTGGATCGAATGTGTATGCTGGAGGATGAGAACGGCGCCCTCGTTCAAGAGGACGTCCATAAAAACTTTCCATCCCTGAGAAGTGTGTATTTGTCGGAGGCGGAGGAGGCCGGCCGTACTCCTCGTGGCGAGTGCTCCTTCTATAAAGAATGTCGTTTGGCTCTCCAGTTCTCTTGCGGGCTACGGGCGGCTTCGGCACGCCCAATCGTTGTCTTTAGGGGCATTATATCGGGTTTTAGTTAGTAATGTTCAAGATGAACTGATTGGCGAGCTCGCTTACGAAGCAGGAGGCTCGCTCCACATGGCCTTAAGCGCCTGGGCTGAAATGTCTCACTAACGATGAGGCATCACTCACCTGACACGATACGAAAGGCCCCCGTAGGCAAGAGGCTTCTGGCGCAGCGGGCCTTAACTCCGAAATCAACTCCGTGTGCGTTGTGGGTTGACGACGGAAACCGTCGATCATGCCTTCTTCCACCGCAGTGTTGTTGCCCCGTTGTGTAAGTTTCTTGAAGATCTCATGGTTCGTATGCTGCGTGTGGGAGTTCTTTGTCTCCGAGGCTAGTTCTGTTTGTAGCAACGTCGTACCTCCGTTATTTTTCCAGGGGGTCGAGTACTATGGTGCTCTTTTGCTTACTAGGTGTTATGCGAATCGTGATTTGGACGACGCGACACAGAAGGAATTCTATGGTGATGAGAAGCCTACCTTCTTTCCCCAACTGATCTTGTTCTTTAAGCATCAGCTTAAAGTCAAGATCAGACGGAAAGGAAACGACTCACTCCATCTGAATTTGGTACGGTAGTGAGTTCAGTGATTCTTGTCGAGTGAAAGGTGTTGACCTGGAGTGGTTGTTTGATGCCGGCGAAAATTTCAGGATATTGTTGTGCTGCGCAGAACATGTGCACCCCGTCCCTGTTAGGTTATGTAGGGAAAGTTTGATTTTTCTGTTGTTCGCTTCAATGTTAACTTAGCTAGGTTATGATTGCTCATTGGGTCTCCTTTTTCTTTTTCGTCCCCTATTTTTCTTTAGTTTAACCTCTTCCCTTCCCACCTTGTGTGTGTTCAACAATGTTAGTTCCCCGGTGACGTGTGGCGACTTTCGTTATTTTTCAAGTGTGTTTCTTTTCGTTTTTTGTTATGATGTTTAAATCTGTGAGTGATTGTGTGAGTGATTGCTGATCGGACATATGGTATTATATTTATAAAGCCACGCATTATGTTTCGTCCGGGGAAGTGATTTTGCTGTCACAATATTAGAGTAGTGGGGGCTTTTATTACTAATATGATTTTGTTTAGTTTCTTGTATATATCTTACTTTCATTGTATAAAATTCATTGGGGATTTTAAATGTTGTTATTTCTGCCCATGCCCTCCACTGAACATTGTACATATGGGAGTTAAGTAGGACTACATAGAGAACCTGAGGTATTATGGTGTACGTGGTAAGAATGGTAAGTAAAAATGTGGTTTTATGGTGAAAGGTTATTGTTAGCGTGTCAGGGTCAACGAAAGTGAATAGCTAAGTTAAATATAGGACAGTTGATGACCAGCCTTACCCCATCCCCGTATTAGGCCTTGTGCCGCATTTGTACTTCTGTACAATAAATAATGAAGTTCCTGCCCAGTTTTTGACGTTTGTTGTCATTTTCTGACTTCTCCGACCTTGCTTTGGCGAGCGTCAGACACTTTTTGTTTAAAAAAAAACTGTGATTCCACTTATTTGGACTGTTTATTTTACAAAAGACCTTTTTGTTGAGCTAAGTTTATTTTATTTATTTTCTTTTTCGTTTATTTACTTTGTTCTTTTCTTTTTTATTCTTCTAGCTTTTTTGTTTTTATTTTCGTATTTTTGGCGGCCATATTTGTTTTTATTTAGGTCGGCCGTTTTGAGTTTATTTTTATTTTATTTTTTTCAGTATCTGTTTGGCCTTAAGTGCCATATTTATATTTTTTTAACTGTCCCTATTTTGACCAGAAGCTGAAGAATTAATGATTTTATTTTTCTTCCAATTTTAACTGTTTTTTTCAGCCCCTCCCCAGTTTTTTCTTTGGAAGTCGCTGCAAAGGAGACTTTTCGCTCTTTGTTTGTTTGTATTTGTTTTTGTATTTGTTTTCTTTTTATTGTTTAATTTAATTGTACATTTGCAAAGTTGATAAATTTGTTTAAATTTATTTTCGTTAATTCATTTATTTTGTAAAGTTTAGTTAAACCGCTTCAATTTATTTTTAGCCCCCTCCCCCTATTTTCTTTGTCGGGAGTAGCCGTTTAGGCAACTCTCCGTTTGTTTATTTAAATTTATCTGTGTAGTAGTTTATCGTAACTGGTAAAGTTTATTTTTGTATAAATTTGTTTTTCTTTTATTTTTTTAACCTCTCCGGAGGCCTAATTTTTGCCATTTAAGGCTTTTCTTCTCTTATATTTTGTAAGAGTTTAATTACACCGTTAAGGAGCAAGTTTTTTCCTAAGCCTTTAGTATTTCTATTCTTTACCATTGAAGGCTAATTTTGCTCAGTATTACTGTTCTTGTCATTACTTTGTGAGAGAGTCTTTTTTTTTTTTTTTACGCCCCCCCCACCATTTTTCCTACCCCGCTCCATTCTCTTATTATTTACGGAGGAAAATATATAGTGACAAGCAAATATAAAAAATGGC
The DNA here is from genome assembly GCA_037127315.1 of Ascarosepion bandense. Classification (NCBI taxonomy): domain Eukaryota; kingdom Metazoa; phylum Mollusca; class Cephalopoda; order Sepiida; family Sepiidae; genus Ascarosepion; species Ascarosepion bandense. The sequence goes on along the minus strand of JBBBDQ010027498.1, from coordinate 12,945 downwards.
CGACTCAAGTCGGTCAGTTAAAAAGAAATTAATTTTTGATCCGCCCAGGAAGGGCCGCCTGACAAAAATAAAGAGGAATATCCCTACAAATGAGTCTAATAGTAAGACGAAAAATATGGTGGCCGAAGGCCAAAGATGCAACAGATGATAAGACTAGAAATGCCAAAGACAACAATAAAGATGCTAAGGCCGGGGAGTTGCCCGATTTAACAAGTCCCCACCTAGATGCATTATAAACATTGCGGAGTTTCTGGAGAGATCTCAAAAGGTTTCGACCATCTTTTGAAAGATGACGGACTTTTGGAAAACCCCAGGAACTACAAAAGTTTGAAAAAGAGAATGGTGTCGGTCGTGGTGGACAAGCGTTCGCGCAAATTTGTCGCTCCACGAAAGACACAGTGATCCGATCACTGGTGTCCCTAGGGTTAAGCCCCAAAGAGTAATTAGAGGGCCGCTCTTTTTCATGTGGGACGTACTGCTGCCCACACCGGAAGATTGTTTAGAAGTCATCGAAGAACTTTTCACTAATGACGCCTCTTGAGAACAGAATATGAAGGCCGAAGAAGGACCACAGTAGCAGTATATGAGGTGCCTCCTCAGGTTGCCGGCGAACATCTGGCATCGTATTTAAGGAAATATGGCCAAATACCTGCAGCTTCTTCCGACAACCTGAACGAGGGATGGACATTTGACATTATAATAGGAGCGAGAAGCCTTCGATTCCGTCCCCAACTGCTTGGATTACTGCGGCCGGAAAATGCCGGTCATAGTGACTGGCCGAAAAACCAACTTGCTGGAAGTGCGGGCAGACTGGTCACCTGTCCTCTTCCTGCCCAGAGAAGAGCCTCTGGTGATCCAAGCCGCTGGCGACCAGAATACCCTAAGCCTGACAACGTGGTTCCGCAACGCCTGTAATGGGCCTAGCAGCGGCACGGTCCGGTGTCTCACAAAAACCGGGTGGGTCTCAGCCCCCATCCTCCAAATTCAGAAGCCTGCCGCAAGTGGTTAAGGACAAGGATGAGGGTGTGTGGCATGCGTTGCTAGAGGCAAGGGAAGATCCGAGCAGCAGTTCCTCAGTCCCCTGAATCTCCCTGAGGATGACACCGACAGTCACTCCCTCTGGCAGCTTTAAGGGCGACGTCCCGGCGGTCCATCAGGACAGGCCATTGAATGAAATACAAAAAGGCCGAACCCAACTGGGACAAAATTGTTCAACGAAAACTTAAGAAAGAAGCTGGAAAATAAGAAACCCTCAAAAAAACCAACAACTTCACACTCTTCCGTTTTTCGCCTTCCTCCCCCTCCCAGAAAAAAACCATGGCCCCTCCGCCCATGACTAAGTCTCTGACCACTTCCCCGTCCAAAATGACCACCTTGAAAACATCAATCCCAGTCCCTTCTCGTGTCCCTTCTGCTCTGCTTCTCCTGATGACTCGCCCATGTCCACCCCAACACCTACTCCCTCTCTCTCTCACAAGCAAGAGACAGAGAAGCCCTGAGAGCGGCCTCTGGTGAGGAAAAAAAGGAAGAAATTGAAACCTCCCTTCAGCAGCAGGAGACGTGTAGAGTTTCGAGGAGACTGCTCAAGGGCTCTGAGCCACTCAAAGCGCCTGAAACCGCTACTCCGGTTTCAAAAATTACAAGACAAGGACATAGAGGACCCGCGCAATTTCCCAAACGCCAAGAGGATCTGACGGTCGTGCGTTCGGGAACTGGAACGCGTCAAGCTGGACTATGTTAGGGGAGGCAAATGATTCGTTTGCAACAGACCTACTCCACACTATGTACTCCCATGATGAGGACAACAAAAATTTACGGTTGTTCTGGGAGGACCCGGTTTTATGTTCACCCTCCTTTACAGAGCGTTAGGCTTAACGTTCCCCTGGACATTGGCAGCCTGTCCTATGATGGCACTATCAAAAGTGAAATGGGTCTCGGCTCAATGGGACGGGCTGTCGGTGTCCTGTCGCCGGACATGTTCGGAACAGTTCCTCAACCCTAATCGGACTGATAATGGCTCTCTGGTTAGCAAGTATGAATGCCCGGGGGCTGAGGTCTGAGTCTCGGAGGGTGAGACTCCTTCATGATCTCCAGCGCCTCGGGGTGGATGTTTGTTGTTTGCAGGAGACCCGGTTTTGCTGGCGACTATGAGGGCATACTGTCTAGGGATTACGATCTCTATTCAGCATGTTTTGATGGTCGGTCTAGAGGTGTTTCCTGGCTAGTGAGCAAGTCTTTGGGTGCGGCGTGTACGCTTGTCTTCGCGGATCCAGCGGGCGGTTGTGTGCTGGATATTACCATAAAGGAGAATGCTTTTTCGCCTCATTGGGGTTTATGCGCCCAATGTCCACATGCGGAGCGTCCTGCTTTGTTTCGGCAGCTCGAGTCGTTCTTTGGAACATCGAGGCGGGTAATTTTAGCGGGATTGGAATGCCGTCCTTAAGCCCTGAGAAGGATCGTATAGGAGAAAGATCGGGTACTAACAACCCGGATGTCAAACCATTTCGGGAATTTATCGACAGGAATGATCTTGTCGATAAATACCGAAATGAACACCCCCGGGAGGTAGTGTGGACTTGGACTAATAGGGGCAGCTCGGATTCGAAGGTACGCGCAAGCTACCTCGACCGAGTCCTAGTTAGGAGAGTCGACGTAGGGCTCTTAGGTTGTCCAAGTTTCCATTCCATAGTTTACACGGATCATAGGCTCGTCCGGGTTCGTGTAAACTTAGATAAGCCTAAGGTTAAGTTGGCTGGCTACTGGAAATTGAACGCGTCATTATTTGATAGCCAAGATTTCCAGCACCAGCTTTTACTAACACTAAAGCGGGAACTGACGGGGGCTGTGGTTGGGAATAAGTGGTGGGATACACTTAAATCCAAAATTAGGTCGTTTGCTGCCGACTATAGCCGTCGGCTCAACAGCTAATTTAGCGGCGCAATCGACGTTAGAGAAAAAGTTGATCGGGCAGTTAAATCCCGTAATAGTGGGGACGTAGCCTTAGCTAGGGCCGAGCTGGCCTCCTTGGCTATCAAGAAGGATCAAGCTCTGGTAGTTAGGGCTAGGTTAAAAAGAATGTCTTCTGAGGCAACGAATATGGCCGCAGAATTGCGTGCAGAGGAAGCTAGGCAAGCAGCCAATCGGCATATCAAGGACATCACATTGCCGGATGGTCGTACCGTGACTACAGACGTGGGTATATGTGGAGCTTTTCGGGATTACTTCCAGGATCTTTTCACCAGGGAGCCCGGTCTGAGCTCTGCTCAGTTCGACACCTATTTGGCTGACTTTCCCCGCCTCTCGGCGGCTGAAGCGGCTAGGTGCGAGGGGCCCATAACAGAGTCGGAAATCTGGGATGCGCTGAAATTGGTTGGCCGGGACAAAACTCCAGGTTTGGATGGTCTTCCCTACGAACTGTACTTGAGGCAGTCGTCCGTTCTTGTTCCTCTGCTGGCTCTTGTTTATAACAACTGGTTGAAGCAGGGGTCTATACCTCGTCGCTTCACCAGGGGTGTAATCAAGTTGCTTCGCAAGAGCAAGAGCGGTGGGGGTGGCATAGATAATTATCGGCCTTTAACGATGTTAAATACTGACTTAAAGATTTTTGCCAAGATCTTGGCCGGCCGTTTGCAGGCTGTCCTCTCTAGTCTGATTGGCCCCGAGCAGACTTGTGCTGTGAAGGGCAGGACTATTCAGGACAACCTTCATTTGGTACCCTGATCATCGAGAAAACCGACACCGAAGCCGCGCTGATCAATTTGGATCAGTCCAAGGCATTCGATAAGGTTGATATCGTTTCTTGGAGTCTGTCATACCGCCGCCGGTTTCGGGCCGTACTTTCGCTCCTGGATCCGACTGCTGTATGAGTCCCCCGGTGCGCTGGTGGAAGTGAATGGGCCAAAGATCAAGCCCTTCACTTTATCTCGCTCCATTCGTCAAGGTTGTCCACTTTCGCCTTTGCTGTACGTTCTTGCGTTGGAGCCATTTCTTATAGTTAAAGGCGAATCCGGTCCTTCGCGGAATTTCCGTACCTGGTGCTACCACCTCCGGCCAGGTACTCCGCCTATGCTGACGACGTTTCGGTTTTTGTGTCGAGCAAAGCCGAGATTGACGAAGTCAGCAAAGAAATCAGATGTTATGAAACGGTGACAGGGGCCAAGATCAATCGCGATAAGTCTGTTGGCTTGCGATTGGGTGCGTGGAAGGAGTTTCTCTTCCCGGACCTTTCCTCTGGACGGACGGGCCGATCAAGATTCTCGGCGTCTTTCGGTCCTGATCTCAGTTGAAATAAGATTGGTCGAGTTCGAGAAGGCCGAGGCGCGCAGTTCGTCTGTGGACTCGGAGAGGCTTTCTCCTTAAAGGGGAGGGCGGAAGTATGTGCTTCCGCACATCTGCCCGATTCTCCTTGCAAACTCTCGGTACTTCTGTCCACGTGTCACCATTCGTTGGTTTAATTCATCTTGTTCTCCTTCCTTTGGAGGCAAGTCTCCCAAGGTACGTCACGAGATCTGTTGCCTGCATCCATCTGAGGGCAGTCTAGGCATGCCTAGCGTTGAGATTCGTCAACACACGCTTCGCATTAGATTCTGGATCGAATGTGTATGCTGGAGGATGGAGACAGCCGCCCTCGTTCAAGAGGACGTCCGTAAAAACTTTCCATCCCTGAGAAGTGTGCATTTGTCAGAGGAGGAGGTGACCGTACTCCTCGTGGCGAGTGCTCGGCCTTCTATAAGTGTCGTTTGGCTCTCCAGTTTCTCTTGCGGGCTACGGATGGCCTCTCCAACGCCCAATCGTTGTCTCTGTAGGGCATTATATCGGGTTTTGAATTGGGGGGCCGTTCAAGATGAACTGATTGGCGAGCTCGGGCTTTAACAGGAGGCTCGCTCCATATGACCTTGGGCGCCTGGGTTGAAATGTCTCACCTTTTGATGAGGCATCACTCACCTGGCTGATGATACGAAAGGCTCTCTGGGTAGGCAAGAGGCTTCCTTGGGCAGGCCTAACTCCGAAATCAACCTGCGTGCGTTGTGTGGTGACGACGGAAACCGTCGATCATGCCTTCTTCCACTGCAGTGTTGTTGCCCCGTGGTGTAAGTTTCTTGAAGATCTCATGGTTCGTATGCTGCGTGGAAAGTTCTTTGTCCTTGGGCTAGTTCTGTTTGTAGCAATGTCGTACCTCCGTTATCTAGGGCTGAGCACTATGTGCTCTTTTACTTACTAAGTGTTATGCGAATCGTAGTTTGGACGGCGGGTAAGAAGGAGACCCTGTGGTGATGAGAAGTTTTACCTCTTCCCAACTGATCTTGTTCTTTAAGCATCAGCTTAAAGTCAAGATCAGGACAGAGAAAGAAACGACTCACTCCATCTGAATTTGGCAAAAGGTGGGCTAGAGTCTTGCGCGATTCTGTCAATTGAAAAGTGCTGACCTGGAGTGGTTGTTTGATGCCGGTTAGGCATCAGGATATTAGGTGTGCTGGGCAGAACATGTGCACCCGTCCCAGTTAGGTTAGTGTAGGGGAAAGTTTGAGTTTTTCTGTTGTTCCTTTAATGTTAACTTAGCTAGGTTATGATTGTCATTGGCCCCTTTTTCTTTTTTGTCCCCTATTTTTCTTTAGTTTAATCCCCCGTCCCTTCCCACACTTTAGGTGTTCAACAATGTTAGTTCTCCGGTGGATGCGTGGCGTCTTTCGTTATTTTTTCAAGTGTGTTTTTCGTTTTCGTTATGATGTTTAAATGTGTGAGTGATTGTGTGAGTGATTGCTGAACGGATAAGTGATATTATTATATTTCTAAAGCCACGCATTATATTTCGTCCGGAGAAGTGATTTTGCTGTCACAATATTAGAGTAGTGGGGGGCTTTTATTACTAATATGATTTTGTTTAGTTTCTTGTACATATCTTACTTTCATTGTATAAAATCATTGGGGAATTTTAAATGTTGTTTCTGCCCATGCCCTCCACTGAACATTGTACATATGGGAGTTAAGTAGGACTACATAGAGAACCTGAGGTATTATGGTGGACGTGGTAAGAATGGTAAGTAAAAATGTGGTTTTATGGTGAAAGGTTATTGTTAGCGTGTCAGGGTCAACGAAAGTGAATAGCTAAGTTAAATATAGGACAGTTGATGACCAGCCTTCCCCATCCCCGTATTAGGCCTTGTGCCGCATTTGTACTTCTGTACAATAAATAATGAAGTTCCTGCCCAGTTTTTGACGTTTGTTGTCATTTTCTGACTTCTCCGACCTTGTTTTGGCGAGCGTCAGACACTTTTTGTTTAAAAAAAAACTGTGATTCACTTATTTGGACTGTTTATTTTACAAAAAAGACCTTTTTGTTGAGCTAAGTTTATTTTTATTTATTTTCTTTTTCGTTTATTTACTTTGTTCTTTTCTTTTTTTATTCTTCTAGCTTTTTTGTTTTTATTTTCGTATTTTTGGCGGCCATATTTGTTTTTATTTAGGTCGGCCGTTTTGAGTTTATTTTTATTTTTATTTTTTTTCAGTATCTGTTTGGCCTTAAGTGCCATATTTATATTTTTTTAACTGTCCCTATTTTGACCAGAAGCTGAAGAATTAGCTGATTTTTATTTTTCTTCCAATTTAACTTTTCTTTTTTTCAGCCCCTCCCCAGTTTTTCTTTTGCGGAAGTCGCCGTTAGGAGACTTTTCGCTTTCTTTTTGTTTGTTTGTATTTGTTTGTATTTGTTTTCTTTGTGCATTTAATTTAATTGTACATTTGCAAAGTTTAATCGTTGTTTAAATTTATTTTCGTTAATTCATTTATTTTGTAAAGTTTAGTTAAACCGCTTCAATTTATTTTTAGCCCCTCCCCCTATTTTCTTTGTCGGGAGTAGCCGTTTAGGCAACTCTCCGTTTGTTTTATTTAAATTTATCTGTGTAGTAGTTTATCGTAACTGGTAAAGTTTATTTTTGTATAAATTTGTTTTTCTTTTCTTTTTTTTAACCTCTCCGGAGGCCTAATTTTTGCCATTTAAGGCTTTTTCTTCTCTTATATTGGCAAGGGTTTCTAATTACTACCGTTAAAGGCAAGTTTTTTCCTAAGCCTTTTGTTATTTCTGTTCTTTGCCATTGTGAGTAATTTTGTAATTATTACTGTTCTTGTCATTACTTTATTGAGAGGAATCTTTTTTTTTTTTTTTTTTTACGCCCCCCCCACCATTTTTCCTACCCCGCTCCATTCTCTTATTATTTACGGAGGAAAATATGGTAAATAAACAAATATAAAATGGCCGACTCAAGTCGGTCAGTTAAAAGAAATTAATTTTTGATCCGCCCAGGAAGGAATACCTGACAAAAATAAAGAGGAATATCCCCCTCTAAATGAGTCTAATAGTAAGACGAAAAATATGGTGGCGAAAGGCCAAAAGATTGCAACAGATGATAAGACTAGAAATGCCAAAGACAACAATAAAGATGCTAAGGCCGGGGAGTTGCCCGATTGCTGGAAGTCCCACCTAGATGCATTATAAACATTGCGGAGTTTCTGGAGAGATCTAAAGGGTTCGACCATCTTTTTGAAAAGATGACGGACTTTTGGAAAACCCCAGGAACTACAAAAGTTGAAAAAGAGAATGGTGTCGGTCTTCGTGGTGGACAAGCGTTCGCGCAAAATTTGTCGCTCCACGAAAGACACAGTGATCCGATCACTGGTGTCCCTAGGGGTTAAGCCCCAAAGAGTAATTAGAGGGAGCCGCTCTTTTTCATGTGGGACGTACTGCTGCCCACACCGGAGGTGTTTAGAAGTCATCAAAAGAGAACTTATCACTAATGACCTTATCTTGAGAACAGAATATGAAGGCCGAAGAAGGACCACAGTAGCAGTATATGAGGTTGCCTCCTCGGGTTGCCGGCGAACATCTGGCATCGTATTTAAGGAAATATGGCCAAATACTCGCAGCCGCTTCCGACAACCTGAACGGGGGATGGACATTTGACATTATAATGGAGCGAGAAGCCTTCGATTCCGTCCCCAACTGCTTGGATTACTGCGGCCGGAAAATGCCGGTCATAGTGACTGGCAAAACCAACTTGCTGGAAGTGCGAAAGCGGGCAGACTGGTCACCTGTCCTCTTCCTGCCCAGAAGAAGGCTCTGGTGATCCGGCCGCTGGCGACAGAATACTAAACTGACAACCGTAGTTCCGCCAACGCCTGTAATGGGCCACAACGTGACGCGGTCGATTGTCTCACAAAAACCGGAGTGGGTCTCGGCCCCCATCCTCCAAAATTCCGAAGCCTGCCGCAAGTGTGGTTAAGGACAAGGATGAGGGTGTATGGCATGTCGTTGCTGAGGCAAAGGGAAGATCCGAGCAGCGGTTCCTCAAGTCCTAGATCTCCTAGGGATGACACCGACAGTCCCACTCCCTCTGGCAGCTTTAAGGGCGACGTCCGGCGGTCCATCAGGACAGGCCATTGAATGAAATGCAAAGAAGGCCGAACCCAACTGGGACAAAATTGTTCAGCTTAGGAAACTTAAGAAAGAGCTGGAAAATAAGAAACCCTCAAAACCAGCAACCTTTCACACTCTTCCGTTTCCGCCCCTTCCTCCCCCTCCCGGAAAAAAACCATGGCCCCTCCGCCCAGGCCCCAAGTCTCTGACCGCTTCCCCCGTCCAAAATGACCACCTTGAAACATCAATCCCCAGTCCCTTCTCGTGTCCCTTCTACTCCTGCTTCTCCTGATGACTCGCCCATGTCCACCCCAACACCTACTCCTCTCTCTCTCCTCACAAAAGCAAGAGACAGAGAAGCCCTGAGGCGGCCTCTGGTGAGGAAAAAGGAAGAAATTGAAACCTCCCCTTCAACCTTGGAGAGGACGTGTGTAGAGTTTCGAGGAGACTGCTCAAGGGCTCTGAGCCACTCAAAGCGCCTGAAACCGCTACTCCGGTTTCCAAAAATTACAAGACAAGGACATAGAGGACCCGCGCAATTTCCCAAACGCCAAGAGGATCCTGACGGTCGTGCGTTCGGGAACTGGAACGCGTCAAATATGGACTATGTTAGGGGAGGCAAATGATTCGTTTGCAACAGACCCTCCCCTGCTTATTTCCATGATGAGGACAACAAGAATTTACAGCAGTTTTGTTCTGGGGAGGACCCGGTTTATGTCCCCTCCTTTACAGGCGTTGAAACTAACGTTTCCCCTGGACGATGGCGGCCTGTCCTATGATGGCACTATCAAAAGTGAAATGGGTCTCGGCTCAATCACGGACGGGCTGTCGGTGTCCTGTCACCGGACATGTTCGGAACAGTTCCTCAACCTAATCGGACTGATAATGGCTCTCTGGTTAGCAAGTATGAATGCCCGGGGGCTGAAGGTCTGAGTCTCGGAGGGTGAGACTCCTTCATGATCTCCAGCGCCTCGGGGTGGATGTTTGTTGTTTGCAGGAGACCCGGTTTTTTGCTGGCGACTATGAGGGCATACTGTCTAGGGATTACGATCTCTATTCAGCATGTTTTGATGGTCGGTCTAGGTGTTTCCTGGCTAGTGAATAAAGTCTTTGGGTGCGGCGTGTACGCTTGTCTTCGCGGATCCAGCGGGCAGGATTTGTGTGCTGGATATTACCATAAAGGAGAAGTCTTTTCGCCTCATTGGGGTTTATGCTTAATGTCCATGCGGAGCGTCCTGCTTTGTTTCGGCAGCTCGAGTCGTTCTTTGGAACATCCGAGGCGGGTAATTTTAGCGGGGGATTGGAATGCCGTCCTTGACCCTGAGAAGGATCGTATGGGAGAAGATCGGGTACTAACAACCCGGATGTTGAAACCATTTTCGGGAATTTATCGACAGGAATGATCTTGTCGATAAATACCGAAATGAACACCCCCGGGAGGTAGTGTGGACTTGGACTAATAGGGGCAGCTCGGATTCGAGGTACGCAAGCTACCTCGACCGAGTCCTAGTTGAAGTCGACGTAGAATGTAGGTTGTCCAAGTTTCATTCCCATAGTTTACACGGATCATAGGCTCGTCCGGGTTCGTGTAAACTTAGATAAGCCTAAGGTTAAGTTGGCTGGCTACTGGAAATTGAACGCGTCATTGTTGATAGCCAAGATTTCCAGCACCAGCACCACTAACACTAAAGCTGAGGAACTGACGGGGGCTGTGGTTGGGAATAAGTGGTGGGATACACTTAAATCCAAAATTAGGTCGTTTGCTGCCGACTATAGCCGTCGGCTCAACAGCTAATTTAGCGGCGCAATCGACGTTAGAAAAAAGTTGATCGGGCAGTTAAATCCCGTAATAGTGGGGACGTAGCCTTAGCTAGGGCCGAGCTGGCCTCCTTGGCTATCAAGAAGGATCAAGCTCTGGTAGTTAGGGCTAGGTTAAAAAGAATGTCTTCTGAGGCAACGAGAATGGCCGCAAGTGCGTGCAGAGGAAGCTAGGCAAGCAGCCAATCGGCATATCAAGGACGTCACACCGTGCCGGATGGTCGTACCGTGACTTCAGACGTGGGTATATGTGGAGCTTTCGGGATTACTTCCAGGATCTTTTCACCAAGGAGCACGGTCTGAGCTCTGCTCCAGTTCGACACCTATTTGGCTGTTTTCCCCGCCTCTCGGCGGCTGAAGCGGCTAGGTGCGAGGGCCCATAACAGAGTCGAAATCTGGGATGCGCTGAAGTTGGTTGGCCGGGACAAAACTCCAGGTTTGGATGGTCTTCCCTACGAACTGTACTTGGGCAGTCGTCCGTTCTTGTTCCTCTGCTGGCTCTTGTTTATAACAACTGGATGAAGCAGGGGTCTATACCTCGACGCTTCACCAGGGGTGTAATCAAGTTGCTTCGCAAAGGCAAGAGCGGTGGGGGTGGCATAGATAATTATCGGCCTTTAACGATGTTAAATACTGACTTAAAGATTTTTGCCGAACGTACGTTTGCAGGCTGTCCTCTCTAGTCTGATTGGCCCCGAGCAGACTTGTGCTGTGAAGGGCAGGACTATTCAGGACAACCTTCATTTGGCACGCCTGATCATCGAGAAAACCGACACCGAAGCCGCGCTGATCAATTTGGATCAGTCCAAGGCATTCGATAGGGTTGACCATCGTTTCTTGGAGTCTGTCCTTTCCGCCGCCGGTTTCGGGCCGTACTTTCGCTCCTGGATCCGACTGCTGTATGAGTCCCCCGGTGCGCTGGTGGAAGTGAATGGGGTAAGATCGAAGCCCTTCACTTTATCTCGCTCCACATTCGTCAAGGTTGTCCACTTTCGCCTTTGCTGTACGTTCTTGCGTTGGAGCCATTCCTTCGCAAGTTAAAGGCGAATCCGGTCCTTCGCGGAACGTACCTGGTGCCTACCTCGGCCGGGTACTCCGCCTATGCTGACGACGTTTCGGTTTTTGTGTCGAGCAAAGCCGAGATTGACGAAGTCAGCAAAGAAATCAGATGCTATGAGACGGTGACAGGGGCCAAGATCAATCGCGATAAGTCTGTTGGCTTGCGATTGGGTGCGTGGAAGGGAGTTTCTCTTCCCGGACCTTTCCTCTGGACGGACGGGCCGATCAAGATTCTCGGCGTCTTTTTCGGTCCTGATCTCCAGTTGGAAATGAATTGGTCGGAGGTTCGAGAGAAGGCCGAGGGCGCAGTTCGTCTGTGGACTCGGAGGAGGCTCTCCTTAAAGGGGAGGGCGGAAGTATGTGCTTCGCACATCTACCCGATTCTCCTTTACCGACTCTCGGTACTTCCTGTCCCGTGTACTTGAGGTTTAATTCAGCTCTTGTTCTCCTTCCTTTGGGGAGAAGGCAAGTCTCCCAAGGTACGTCGCGAGATCTGTTGCCTGCATCCATCTGAGGTCGGTCTGGGCATGCCTAGCGTTGAGATTCGTCAACACACGCTTCGCATTAGATTCCTGGATCGAATGTGTATGCTGGGGGATGAGAACGGCGCCCTCGTTCAAGAGGACGTCCATAAAAACTTTCCATCCCTGAGAAGTGTGCATTTGTCGGAGGAGGGAGGCCGGCCGTACTCCTCGTGGCGAGTGCTCCTTCTATAAAGAATGTCGTTTGGCTCTCCAGTTTCTCTTGCGGGCTACGGATGGCCTCTCCAACGCCCAATCGTTGTCTCTTAGGGCATTATATCGGGTTTTAGTTAGGGGGGCCGTTCAAGATGAACTGATTGGCGAGCTCGGGCTTACGAAGCAGGAGGCTCGCTCCATAAGCCTTGGGCGCCTGGGTTGAAATGTCTCACTAACGATGAGGCATCACTCACCTGGCTGATGATTCGAAGGCTCTGGGTAGGCAAGAGGCTTCATGCAGCGGGCCTAACACCAAAATCAACCTGCGTGCGTTGTGGGCTGACGACGGAAACCGTGTGATCATGCCTTCTTCCACTGCGGTGTTGTTGCTCCGTTGTGTAAGTTTCTTGAAGACCTCATGGTTCGTATGCTGCGTGGAAAGTTCTTTGTCTAGCGAGGCTAGTTCTGTTTGTAGCAATGTCGTACCTCCATTGTCTAGGGCTGAGCACTATGTGCTCTTTTGCTTACTAGGTGTTATGCGAATCGTGATTTGGACGACGCGACAAGAGAGGAATTCTATGGTGATGAGAAGTTTACCTCTTCCCAACTGATCTTGTTCTTTAAGCATCAGCAAGTCAAGATCAGGACGGAAAAGAAACGACTCCTCCATCTGAATTTGGCAAAAGGTGGGTGAGTCTTGCGCGATTCTGTCGAGTGAAAGGTGCTGACCTGGAGTGGTTGTTTGATGCTGGTTAGGCATCAGGATATTAGGTGTGCTGGGCTGAACATGTGCACCCCGTCCTGTTAGGTTAGTGTGGGAAACTTTGATTTTTTCTGTTTTTGGCTTCAATGTTAACTTAGCTAGGTTATGATTGCTCATTGGCCCCCTTTTCTTTTTGTCCCTATTTTTCTTTATTTTAACCCCCCTTCCCTTCCCACCTTAGGTGTTCAACAATGTTAGTTCTCCGGTGGATGCGTGTC
>JBBBDQ010027496.1:0-12773 GCA_037127315.1 Ascarosepion bandense | reverse complement strand
ACACCTGATCAGAAAGTTTTTTCTCGCCTGAGACCATTTTGCACATATACAAATCAACCATCCGACCATGCATTGAATACTATTGTTATATCTGATCAGAAAGTTTTTTCTCGAATGAGACCATTTTGCACATATACAAATCAACCATCCGACCATGCATTGAAAACTATTGTTACATCTGATCAGAAAGTTTTTTCTCACCTGAGAATATTTTGCACATATACAAATCAACCATCCGACCATGCATTGAATAATATTGTTACATCTGATCAGAAAGTTTTTTCTCGCCTGAGACCATTTTGCACATATACAAATCAACCATCCGACCATGCATTGAATACTATTGTTATATCTGATCAGAAAGTTTTTTCTCGCCTGAGACCATTTTGCACATATACAAATCAACCATCCGACCATGCATTGAATACTATTGTTACATCTGATCAGAAAGTTTTTTCTCGCCTGAGACCATTTTGCACATATACAAATCAACCATCCGACCATGCATTGAATACTATTGTTATATCTGATCAGAAAGTTTTTTCTCGCCTGAGACCATTTTGCACATATACAAATCAACCATCCGACCATGCATTGAATACTATTGTTATATCTGATCAGAAAGTTTTTTCTCGCCTGAGACCATTTTGCACATATACAAATCAACCATCCCACCATGCATTGAATACTATTGTTACATCTGATCAGAAAGTTTTTTCTCGCCTGAGTCCTTTATTTTGCACATATACAAATCAACCATCCGACCATGCATTGAATACTATTGTTACATCTGATCAGAAAGTTTTTCTCGCCTGAGACCATTTGCACATATACAAATCAACTATCCGACCATGCATTGAATACTATTGTTATATCTGATCAGAAAGTTTTTTCTCGCCTGAGACCATTTTGCACATATACAAATCAATCATCCGACCATGCATTGAATACTATTGTTATATCTGATCAGAAAGTTTTTTTCTCTGCCTGAGACCATTTTGCACATATACAAATCAACCATCCGACCATGCATTGAATACTATTGTTATATCTGATCAGAAAGATTTATTCTCGCCTGAGACCATTTTGCACATATACAACCAATCATCCGACCATGCATTGAATACTATTGTTATATCTGATCAGAAAGATTTTTCTTCGCCTGAGACCATTTTGCACATATACAAATCAATCCTCCGACATTGCATTGAATAATATTGTTATATTCATCAGAAAGATTTTTTTCTCGCTCTGAAACCATTTTGCACATATACAACCAACTATCCGACCTCATGCATTGAATACTATTGTTATATCTGTTCAGAAAGATTTTTTCCTCGCCTGAGACCATTTTGCACATATACAAATCAATCATCCGAACATGCATTGAATACTATTGTTATATTCGATCAGAAAGATTTTTTTCTCGCCTGAGACCATTTTTGCACATATACAAATCAATCGTCTGACCATGCATTGAATACTATTGTTATATCTGACTGTGAAAGATTTTTTCTCGCCTGAGAACATTTTGGTAATACATACAAATCAATCATCCGACCATGCATTGAATACTGTTGTTATATCTGATCAGAAAGATTTTTCTCGCCTGAGACCATTTTGCACATATACAAATCAATCATCCGACCATGCATTGAATACTATTGTTATATCTGATCAAAAAGTTTTTTCTCGCCTGAGACCATTTTGCACATATACAAATCAATCATCCGACCATGCATTGAATACTATTTATAAGTATCTCATCAGAAAGTTTTTTTCTCGCCTGGAGACCATTTTGCACATATACAAATCAACCATCCGACTATGCATTGAATACTATTGTTATATCTGATCAGGAAAGTTTTTTCTCGCCTGAGACCATTTTGCACATATACAAATCAACCATCCGACCATGCATTGAATACTATTGTTATATCTGATCAGAAAGTTTTTTCTCGCCTGAGACCATTTTGCACATATACAACCAAACCATCCGACCATGCATTGGAATAATATTGTTACATCTGATCAGAAAGTTTTTTCTCGCCTGAGACCATTTTGCACATATACAAATCAACCATCCGACCATGTATTGAATACTATTGTTATATCTGATCAGAAAGTTTTTCACGCCTGAGACCATTTTGCACATATACAAACTTAACCATCCGACCATGCATTGAATACTATTGTTATATCTGATCAGAAAGTTTTTTCTCGCCTGGAGACCATTTTGCACATATACAAATCAATCATCCGACCATGCATTGAATACTATTGTTATATCTGATCAGAAAGCTTTTTTCTGCCTGAGACCATTTTGCACATATACAAATCAACCATCCGACCATGCATTGAATACTATTGTTATATCTGATCAGAAAGATTTTTTCTCGCCTGAGACCATTTTGCACATATACAAATCCAATCATCCGACCATGCATTGAATACTATTGTTATATCTGATCAGGAAAGATTTTTCTGCCCGAGACCATTTTGCAGCAGTACAAATCAATCATCCGACATTGCATTGAATAATATTGTTATATCTGATCAGGAAAGATTTTTTCTCGCCTGTGACCATTTTGCACATATACAAATCAATCATCCGAACATGCATTTAAATACTATTGTTATATCTGTTCAGAAAGACTTTTTTCTCGCCTGAGACCGGCTTTATACAACCAATCATCCGACCATGCATTGAATACTATTGTTTAGACCCGATCAGAGATTTTTCTCGCCTGAGACCATTTTGGTACATATACAAATCAATCATCCGACCATGCATTGAACACTATTGTTATATCTGATCAGAAAGATTTTTTCTCGCCTGAGACCATTTTGCACATATACAAATCAATCATCCGACCATGCATTGAATACTATTGTTATATCTGATCAGAAAGATTTTTCTCGCCCGAGACCATTTTGCACATATACAAACTAATCATCCGACCATGGCATTGAATACTATTTGTTAATCGATCAAAAAGTTTTTCTCGCCTGAGACCATTTGCACACATATTAAATTTGGACCATCCGACCATGCATTGAATATTGTTATATCTGATCAGAAAGTTTTTTTCTCGCTCGAGACCATTTTTGCATATATACAAATCAACCATCTGACCATGCATTGAATACTATTACCTGACTAGAATGTTTTTTCTCGCTCCGAGACGATTTTGTACATATACAAATCAATCAATTGACCATGCATTGTCACTATTGTTATGTCTGATCAGAAAGTTTTTTTTCTCGCCTGGGAGACCACTTTGCACATATACAAATCAACCATCCGACCATGCATTGAATACTATTGTTATATCTGATCAGAAAGATTTTTCTCGCCTGAGACCATTTTGCACATATACAAATCAATCATCCGACCATGCATTGAATACTATTGTTATATCTGATCAGAAAGATTTTTCTCGGGGTTTGAGACCATTTTGTACATATACAAATCAATCATCCGACCATGCATTGAATACTATTGTTATATCTGATCAGAAAGATTTTTTTCGCCTCGAGACCATTTTTGCAGTTATGGTGCTAAATCAATTCATCCGACCATGCATTGAATACTATTGTTATATCTGATCAGAAAGATTTTTCTCGCCTGAGACTATTTTGCACATATACAAATCAATCATCCGACCATGCATTGAATACCATTGTTATATCTGATCAGAAAGATTTTTCTCGTTTGAGACCATTTTGCACATATACAATTCAATCATCCGACCATGTATTGAATACTATTGTTATATCTGATCAGAAAGATTTTTCTTGCCTGAGACTATTTGCACATATACAAATCAAACATCCGACCATGCATTGAATAATATTGTTATATCTGATCAGAAAGATTTTTCTCGCCTGAGACCATTTTGCACATATGCAAATCAATCATCCGACCATGCATTGAATACTATTGTTATATCTGATCAGAAAGATTTTTCTCGCTCGAGACCATTTTGCACATATGCAAATCAATCATCCGAATTGGCGTATTGAATACTATTGTTATATCTGATCAGAAAGATTTTTTCTCGCCTGAGACCTATTTTGCACATATACAAATCAATCATCTGACCACATTGAATACTATTGTTATATCTGATCAGGAAAGATTTTTCTCGCCTGAGACCATTTTGCACATATACAAATCAATCATCCGACCTCATGCATTGAATACTAGTTGTTATATCTGATCAAAAGTTTTTTCTCGCCTGGAGACCATTTTTACATATACAAATCCACCATCCGACCATGCATTGGAATACTATTGTTATATCTGATCAGAAAGTTTTTTTCTCGCCTGAGACCATTTTGCCATTACACAAATCAACCATCCGACCATGCATTGAATACTATTTACATATCTGATCAGAATGTTTTTTCTCGCCTGAGACGATTTTGCACATATACAAATCAATCATCCGACCATGCATTGAATACTATTGTTATGTCTGATCAGAAAGTTTTTTTCTCGCCTGAGACCATTTTGCACATATACAAATCAACCATCCGACCTCATGCATTGAATACTATTGTTATATCTGATCAGAAAGATTTTTCTCGCCTGAGAACATTTTGGTACATATACAAATCAATCATCCGACCATGCATTGAATACTATTGTTATATCTGATCAGAAAGATTTTTCTCGCCTGAGACCATTTTGCACATATACAAATCAATCATCCGACCATGCATTGAATACTATTGTTATATCTGATCAGAAAGATTTTTTCGCCTGAGACCATTTTGCACATATAAACTAATCATCCCAGACCATGCATTGAATACTATTGTTATATCTGATCAGAAAGATTTTTTTCGCCTGAGACTATTTTGGCATATGAGCACAAATCAATCATCCGACCATGCATTGAATACTATTGTTATATCTGATCAGAAAGATTTTTTCTCGTTTGAGACCATTTTGCACATATACAAATCAATCATCCGACCATGCATTGAATACTATTGTTATATCTGATCAGAAAGATTTTTCGCCTGAGACCATTTTGCACATATACAAATCAAACATCCGACCATGCATTGAATACTATTGTTATATCTGATCAGAAAGATTTTTTCTCGCCTGAGACCATTTTGCACATATACAAATCAATCATCCGACCATGCATTGAATACTATTGTTGAGACCTGATCAGAAAGATTTTTTCTCGTTTATATCTACTTTAAAGCATATACAAATCAATCATCCGACCATGCATGAATACTATTATATATCCTTGATCAGAAAGATTTTTCTTTCTCGCCTGAGACCATTTGCACATATACAAATCAAAGATCCGACCATGCATTGAATACTATTGTTATATCTGATCAGGAAAGATTTTTTCTCGCCTGAGACCATTTGCACATATAAACCAATCATCCGTTCATGGCATTGAATACTGCTATTGTTATATCTGATCAGAAAGATTTTTTTCGCCTGAGACCATTTTGCATATATACAAATCAATCATCCGACCATGCATTGAATACTATTGTTATATCTGATCAGAAAGATTTTTCGCCTGAGACCATTTTGTGGTGTATATACAACCAATCATCCCATCATGCATTGAATACTATTGTTATATCTGATCAGAAAATATTTTTCTGCCTGAGACCATTTTGCATATATACAAATCAATCATCCGACCATGCATTGAATAATATTGTTATATCTGATCAGAAAGTTTTTCTCGCCTGAGACCATTTTGCACATATACAAATCAATCATCCGACAAATGCATTGAATACCATTGTTATATCTGATCAGAAAGATTTTTCTCGCCTGAGACCATTTGCACATATACAAATCAATCATCCGACCATGCATTGAATACTATTGTTATATCTGATCAGAAAGATTTTTTCGCCTGAGACCATTTTGCACATATACAAATCAATCATCCGACCAAGTACTGAATACTATTGTTATATCTGATCAGAAAGATTTTTTCTCGCCTGAGACCATTTCGGTACATATACAAATCAATCATCCGACCATGCATTGAATTCTATTGTTATATCTGATCAGAAAGATTTTTCTCGCTCTAGGAATTATTTTGCACATATACAAATCAATCATCCGACCATGCATTGAATACTGTTATATCTGATCAGAAAGATTTTTTCTCGCCTGAGACCATTTTAACATATACAAATCAATCATCCGACCATGCATTGAATACTATTGTTATATCTACCAGAAAGATTTTTTCTCGCCTGAGACCATTTTGCACATATACAACCCTAATCATCCGACCATGCATTGAATATTATATCTGATCAGAAAGATTTTTTTTCTCGCCTGACCCATTTTAAAGTACAAACGTCATCCATCCGACCATGCATTGAATACTATTGTTATATCTGATCAGAAAGATTTTTTCTGCCTGAGACCATTTACATATACAAATCAATCATCCGACCATGCATTGAATACTATTGTTATATCTGATCAGGAAAGTTTTTTTCTGCCTGAGACCATTTTGCACATATACAAATCAATCAATCTGACCAGCATTGAATACTATTGTTATATCTGATCAGAAAGATTTTTTCTCGCCTGACCTTTTGCACATATACAAATCAATCATCCTGACCATGCATTGAATACTGTTGTATCGATCAGAAAGTTTTTTCTCGCCTGAGACCATTTTGCACATACAAATCAATCATCCGACCATGCATTGAATACTATTGTTATATCTGAACAGAAAGATTTTTCTCGCCTGAGACCATTTTGCACATATACAAATCAATCATCCGACCATGTATTGAATACTATTGTTATATCCTGATCAGAAGTTTCTCGCCTGAGACCATTTTGCACATATACAAATCAATCATCCGACAATGCATTGAATACTATTGTTATATCTGATCAGAAAGATTTTTCTCGCCTGAGACCATTTTGCACATATACAGTCCAATCATCCGACCATGCATTGAATATCATTGTTATATCTGGATCAGAAAGTTTTTTCTCGCCTGAGACCAGGTACATATATACAACTTATCATCCGACCATGCATTGAATACTACGTTATATCTGATCAGAAATATTTTTCTGCCTCGAGACCAAATTGCACATATACAAATCAATCATCCGACCATGCATTGAATACTATTGTTATATCTGATCAGAAAGATTTTTTCTCGCCTGAGACCATTTTGCACATATACAAATCAATCATCCGACCATGCATTGAATAATATTGTTATATCCTTGATCAGAAAGATTTTTTCCGCCTGAGACCATTTTGCACATATACAAATCAATCATCCGACCATGCATTGAATACTATTGTTATATCTGATCAGAAAGTTTTTCGCCTGAGAACATTTGCACAGTACATACAATTCAACCATCCGACCATGCATTGAATACTATTGTTATATCTGGATCAGAAAGTTTTTTTCTCGCCTGAGACCATTTTGCAATATATACAAATCAATCATCCGACCATGCATTGAATACTATTGTTATATCTGATCAGAAAGATTTTTTCTCGCCCGAGACCATTTTGCACATACAAATCAATCATCCGACCATGCATTGAATACTATTGTTATATATGATCAGAAAGTTTTCTCGCCTGAGACCATTTTGCACATATACAATTCAACCATCCGACCATGCATTGAATACTATTATACACTGATCAAGATTTTTCTCGCCTGAGACCATTTTGCACATATACAAATCAATCATCCGACCATGCATTGAATACTATTGTTATATCTGATCAGAAAGTTTCCTCTTGCCTGAATGGTTTTACAATTCAACCATCCTACCATGCATTGAATACTATTGTTATATCTGATCAGAAAGATTTTTTTCGCCTGAGACCATTTTGCACATATACAAATCAATCATCCGACCATGCATTGAATACTATTGTTATATCTGATCAGAAAAAAGTTTTTTTCTCGCCTGAGACCATTTTGCACATATACGAATCAATCACTGACCATGCATTGAATACTATTGTTATATCTGATCAGGAAAGATTTTTCTCGCCTGAGACTATTTTGCACATATACAAATTAATCATCCGACCATGCATTGAATACTATTGTTATATCTGATCAGAAAGTTTTTTTTCGCCCGAGACCATTTTGCAATATGAAATCAATCATCCGACCATGCATTGAATACTATTGTTATATCTGAGATTTTTCTCGCCTGAGACCATTTTGCACATATACAAATCAATCAACTGACCATGCATTGAAATACTATTGTTATATCTGATCAGAAAGTTTTTCAGTTCGAGACCATTTTGCACATAATTCAACCATCCGACCATGCATTGAATACTATTGTTATATCTGATCAGAAAGATTTTTCTCGCCTGAGACCATTTTGCCATAATAAATCAATCATCCGACCATGCATTGAATACTATTGTTATATCTGATCAGAAAGTTTTCTCTTGCCTGAGACCAGTTTGCACATATACAATTCAACGATCCGACCATGCATTGAATACTATTGTATATCTGATCAGAAAGATTTTTTCTCGCCTGAGACCATTTTGCACATATACAAATCAATCATCCGACCACGCATTGAATACTATTGTTATATCTGATCAGAAATTTTTTTCTCGCCTGAGACCATTTTGCACATATACAAATCAATCATCCGACCATGCATTGAATACTATTGTTATATCTGATCAGAAAGATTTTTCTGCCCGAGACTATTCGTACATATACAAATCAATCATCCGACCATGCATTGAATACTATTGTTATATCTGATCAGAAAGTTTTTTTCTCGCTCGAGACCATTTTGCACACATATACAAATCAATCATCCGACCATGCATTGATCACTATTGTTATATCTGGACGAAAACATTTTTCTCGCCTGAGACAATTTTGCACATATACAAATCAATCATCCGACCATGCATTGAATACTATTGCTATATCTGATCAGAAAGTTTTTTTCTTGCCTGAGACCATTTTGCACATATACAAATCAATCATCCGACCATGTACTGAATACTATTGTTATATTCGATCAGAAAGATTTTTCGCCTGAGACCATTTTTGCGCATATACAAATCAATCATCCGACCATGCATTGAATACTATTGTTATATCTGATCAGAGATTTTCTCTCGCCTGAGACCATTTTGTACATATACAAATCAATCATCCGACCATGCATTGAATACTATTGTTATATCTGATCAGAAAGATTTTTCTCGCCTGAGACCATTTTGCGCATATACAAATCAATCATCCGACCATGCATTGAATACTATTGTTATATCTGATCAGAAAGATTTTCTCTCGCCTGAGACCATTTTGCACATAAATCAATCATCCGACCATGCATTGAATACTATTGTTATATCTGATCAGAAAAGATTTTTCTCGCCTGAGACCATTTTGCACATATACAAATCAATCATCCGACCCATGCATTGAATACTATTGTTATATTCGATCAGAAAGTTTTCTTGCCTGAGACCATTTTGCACATATACAATTCAACCATCCGACCATGCATTGAATACTATTGTTATATCTGATCAGAAAGTTTTTTCTCGCCTGAGACCATTTTGCACATATACAAATCAATCATCCGACCATGCATTGAATACTATTGTTATATCTGGATCAGAAAGATTTTTCTGCCTGAGACCATTTTGCACATATACAAATCAATCATCCGACCATGCATTGAATACTATTGTTATATCTGATCAGAAAGATTTTTCCTGCCTGAGACCACTTGCACATATACAAATCAATCATCCGACCATGCATTGAATATTGTTATATCTGATCACAAAGTTTTTCTTCGCCTCAGAATATCTTGTACATATACAAATCAATCATCCGACCATGCATTGAATACTATTGTTATATCTGATCAGAAATATTTTTCTGCCTGAGACCATTTTGCACATATACAAATCAATCATCCGACCATGAATAGAATACTATTGTTATATTCGATCAGAAAGGATTTTTCTCGCCTGAGACCATTTTGTACATATACAAATCAATCATCCGACCATGTATTGAATACTATTGTTATATTCGATCAGAAAGATTTTTCTCGCCTGAGACCAAATTACATATATATACAAATCAATCATCCGACCATGCATTGAATACTATTGTTATATCTGATCAGAAAGATTTTTTCCTGCCTGAGAATTATTTGCACATATACAAATCAATCATCCGACCATGCATTGAATACTATTGCTTACATCTGACTGTTTTTCTCGCCTGAGACCATTTTGCACATATACAGATCAATCATCCGACCAATGCATTGAATACTATTGTTATATCTGATCAGAAAGATTTTTCTCTGAGACCATTTTGCACATATACAATTCAACCATCCGACCATGCATTGAATACTATTGTTATATCTGATCAGAAAGATTTTTCTCGCCTGAGACCATTTTGCACATATACAAATCAATCATCCGACCATGCATTGAATACTATTGTTATATCTGATCAGAAAGTTTTTTTCTCGCTCGAGACCATTTTGCACATATACAAATCAATCATCCGACCATTCATTGAATACTATTGTTATATCTGATCAGAAAGATTTTTCTCGCCTGAGACCATTTTGTACATATACAAATCAATCATCCGACCATGCATTGAATACTATTATATCTGATCAGAAAGTTTTCTGCCTGGAGAATTACTCTTGCACATATACAATTCAACCATCCGTCCATGCATTGAATGTCATTGTATATCTGATCAGAAAGATTTTTTCTCTGCCTGAGACCATTTTGCACATATACAAATCAATCATCCGGACGAAGCGCATTGAATACTATTGTTATATCTGGATCAGAAATTTTTTTCTCGCCTGAGACCATTTTGCATCATTATACAAATCAATCATCTGACCATGCATTGAATACCATTGTTATATCTGATCAGAAAGATTTTTCTCGCCTGAGACTTATTTGTAATATATACAAATCAATCATCCGACCATGCATTGAATACTATTGTTATATCTGATCAGAATGCAAGTTTTTTTCTCGCCTGAGACCATTTTGCACATATTACAAACTAATCATTCAATAAGCGCATTAATACTATTGTTATATCGACCAGAAAGATTTTTTCATGCCTGAGAATACTTTGTACATATACAAATCAATCATCCGACCATGCATTGAATACTATTGTTATATCTGATCAGAGGTTTTTCTCGCCTGAGAACATTTTGTACAAAACACATGCTACAACCAATCATCCGACCATGCATTGAATACTATTGTTATATCTGATCAGGAGAAAGATTTTTCTCGCCTGAGACCATTTTGAGGCATATACAAATCAATCATCCGACCATGCATTGAATACTATTGTTATATCTGATCAGAAAGATTTTCTCGCCTGAGACCATTTGCATCATCATATACAAATCCAATCACATCCGACCATGCATTGAATACATTAGTTATATCTGATCAGAAAGATTTTTCTCGGGCTCGGAGACCATTTTGCACATATAAGAACTAATCATCTGGACTATGTATTGAATACTATTGTTATATCTGATCAGAAAGTTTTCTTGCCTGGAGACCATTTTATAACACATGTACATCCAACCATCCGACCATGCATTGAATACTATTGTTATATCTGATCAGAGTGTTTTTTCTCGCCTGAGACCATTTTGCACATATACAAATCAATCATCCGACCATGCATTGAATACTATTGCTATATCTGATCAGAAAGATTTTTCTCGTCGAGACCATTTTGTACATATACAAATCAATCATCCGACCATGCATTGAATACTATTGTTATATCTGATCAGAAAGATTTTCTCGCCTGAGACCATTTTGCAATATTTACAAATCAACTATCCGGACCATGCATTGAATACTATTGTTATATCTGACTACAAAGTTTTTTCTCGCCTCAGACCATTTTGCAGTACATATACAAATCAATCATCCGACCATGCATTGAATACTATTGTTATATCTGATCAGAAATATTTTTTCTCGCCTGAGACCATTTTGCAGTAGTATGTATACAAATCAATCATCCGGACCATGCATTGAATACTATTGTTATATCTGATCAGAAAGATTTTTCTGCCTGAGACTATTTTGTGAAACATATACAAATCCTCACACTTACCGACCATGTATTTAGAATACTATTGTTATATCTGATCAGAAAGATTTTTTCTCGCCGGAGACTAAATTGCCGGTCATAAATAACCAATCATCCGACCATGCATTGAAAACTATTGTTATATCCGATCAGAAAGATTTTCTCGCCTGAGACCAAATTGTACATATACAACCAATCATCCGACTATGCATTGAATACTATTGTTATATCTGATCAAAAGATTTTTATCGCCTGAGACCAAATTGCACATATACAAATCAATCATCCGACTACATTGAATACTATGTTATATCTGATCAGAAAGATTTTTTCTCGCCTGAGACCATTTTGCATAAATCAACCATCCACCATGCATTGAATACTATTGTTATATCTGATCAGAAAGATTTTTTCTCGCCTGAGACCATTTTGCACATATACAACCCAATCATCCGACCATGCATTGAATACTATTGTTATATCTGATCAGAAAGATTTTTTCTCGCCTGAGACCAAATTGCACATATGCGTTAACCAACAACAATCCGACCATGTATTGAATACTATTGTTATATCTGATCAGAAAGATTTTT
>JBBBDQ010027495.1:0-22986 GCA_037127315.1 Ascarosepion bandense | reverse complement strand
GCAATCACATCACCCCTTACATCTGGCCACCTAACTCCCCAGACTGAAACCACCTTGATTATTATGTGTGGGGCTGCATTTGAACCAACCATCCTCTTAAGGAACACTAGCAGAATGCAGTCATGGCTGTTGAACAATTTCTGCAACCACATCACCCCTTACATCTGGCCACCTAACTCCCCAGACTGAAACCACCTTGATTATTATGTGTGGGGCTGCATTTGAACCAACCATCCTCTTAAGGAACACTAGCAGAACCCAGTCATGGCTGTTGAACTATTTCTGCAATCACATCACCCCTTACATCTGGCCACCTAACTCCCCAGACTGAAACCAACTTGATTATTATGTGTGGGGCTGCATTTGAACCAACCATCCTCTTAAGGAACACTAGCAGAACCCAGTCATGGCTGTTGAACTATTTCTGCAATCACATCACCCCTTACATCTGGCCACCTAACTCCCCAGACTGAAACCACCTTGATTATTATGTGTGGGGCTGCATTTGAACCAACCATCCTCTTAAGGAACACTAGCAGAACCCAGTCATGGCTGTTGAACTATTTCTGCAATCACATCACCCCTTACATCTGGCCACCTAACTCCCCAGACTGAAACCACCTTGATTATTATGTGTGGGGCTGCATTTGAACCAACCATCCTCTTAAGGAACACTAGCAGAACCCAGTCATGGCTGTTGAACTATTTCTGCAATCACATCACCCCTTACATCTGGCCACCTAACTCCCCAGACTGAAACCAACTTGATTATTATGTGTGGGGCTGCATTTGAACCAACCATCCTCTTAAGGAACACTAGCAGAACCCAGTCATGGCTGTTGAACTATTTCTGCAATCACATCACCCCTTACATCTGGCCACCTAACTCCCCAGACTGAAACCAACTTGATTATTATGTGTGGGGCTGCATTTGAACCAACCATCCTCTTAAGGAACACTAGCAGAACCCAGTCATGGCTGTTGAACTATTTCTGCAATCACATCACCCCTTACATCTGGCCACCTAACTCCCCAGACTGAAACCACCTTGATTATTATGTGTGGGGCTGCATTTGAACCAACCATCCTCTTAAGGAACACTAGCAGAACCCAGTCATGGCTGTTGAACTATTTCTGCAATCACATCACCCCTTACATCTGGCCACCTAACTCCCCAGACTGAAACCACCTTGATTATTATGTGTGGGGCTGCATTTGAACCAACCATCCTCTTAAGGAACACTAGCAGAACCCAGTCATGGCTGTTGAACTATTTCTGCAATCACATCACCCCTTACATCTGGCCACCTAACTCCCCAGACTGAAACCACCTTGATTATTATGTGTGGGGCTGCATTTGAACCAACCATCCTCTTAAGGAACACTAGCAGAACCCAGTCATGGCTGTTGAACTATTTCTGCAATCACATCACCCCTTACATCTGGCCACCTAACTCCCCAGACTGAAACCACCTTGATTATTATGTGTGGGGCTGCATTTGAACCAACCATCCTCTTAAGGAACACTAGCAGAACCCAGTCATGGCTGTTGAACTATTTCTGCAATCACATCACCCCTTACATCTGGCCACCTAACTCCCCAGACTGAAACCAACTTGATTATTATGTGTGGGGCTGCATTTGAACCAACCATCCTCTTAAGGAACACTAGCAGAACCCAGTCATGGCTGTTGAACTATTTCTGCAATCACATCACCCCTTACATCTGGCCACCTAACTCCCCAGACTGAAACCACCTTGATTATTATGTGTGGGGCTGCATTTGAACCAACCATCCTCTTAAGGAACACTAGCAGAACCCAGTCATGGCTGTTGAACTATTTCTGCAATCACATCACCCCTTACATCTGGCCACCTAACTCCCCAGACTGAAACCAACTTGATTATTATGTGTGGGGCTGCATTTGAACCAACCATCCTCTTAAGGAACACTAGCAGAACCCAGTCATGGCTGTTGAACTATTTCTGCAATCACATCACCCCTTACATCTGGCCACCTAACTCCCCAGACTGAAACCAACTTGATTATTATGTGTGGGGCTGCATTTGAACCAACCATCCTCTTAAGGAACACTAGCAGAATGCAGTCATGGCTGTTGAACAATTTCTGCAATCACATCACCCCTTACATCTGGCCACCTAACTCCCCAGACTGAAACCACCTTGATTATTATGTGGGGTGGGGCTGCATTTGAACCAACCATCCTCTTAAGGAACACTAGCAGAACCCAGTCATGGCTGTTGAACTATTTCTGCAATCACATCACCCCTTACATCTGGCCACCTAACTCCCCAGACTGAAACCAACTTGATTATTATGTGTGGGGCTGCATTTGAACCAACCATCCTCTTAAGGAACACTAGCAGAACCCAGTCATGGCTGTTGAACTATTTCTGCAATCACATCACCCCTTACATCTGGCCACCTAACTCCCCAGACTGAAACCACCTTGATTATTATGTGTGGGGCTGCATTTGAACCAACCATCCTCTTAAGGAACACTAGCAGAATGCAGTCATGGCTGTTGAACAATTTCTGCAATCACATCACCCCTTACATCTGGCCACCTAACTCCCCAGACTGAAACCACCTTGATTATTATGTGTGGGGCTGCATTTGAACCAACCATCCTCTTAAGGAACACTAGCAGAACCCAGTCATGGCTGTTGAACTATTTCTGCAATCACATCACCCCTTACATCTGGCCACCTAACTCCCCAGACTGAAACCAACTTGATTATTATGTGTGGGGCTGCATTTGAACCAACCATCCTCTTAAGGAACACTAGCAGAACCCAGTCATGGCTGTTGAACTATTTCTGCAATCACATCACCCCTTACATCTGGCCACCTAACTCCCCAGACTGAAACCACCTTGATTATTATGTGTGGGGCTGCATTTGAACCAACCATCCTCTTAAGGAACACTAGCAGAACCCAGTCATGGCTGTTGAACTATTTCTGCAATCACATCACCCCTTACATCTGGCCACCTAACTCCCCAGACTGAAACCAACTTGATTATTATGTGTGGGGCTGCATTTGAACCAACCATCCTCTTAAGGAACACTAGCAGAACCCAGTCATGGCTGTTGAACTATTTCTGCAATCACATCACCCCTTACATCTGGCCACCTAACTCCCCAGACTGAAACCACCTTGATTATTATGTGTGGGGCTGCATTTGAACCAACCATCCTCTTAAGGAACACTAGCAGAACCCAGTCATGGCTGTTGAACTATTTCTGCAATCACATCACCCCTTACATCTGGCCACCTAACTCCCCAGACTGAAACCAACTTGATTATTATGTGTGGGGCTGCATTTGAACCAACCATCCTCTTAAGGAACACTAGCAGAACCCAGTCATGGCTGTTGAACAATTTCTGCAATCACATCACCCCTTACATCTGGCCACCTAACTCCCCAGACTGAAACCACCTTGATTATTATGTGTGGGGCTGCATTTGAACCAACCATCCTCTTAAGGAACACTAGCAGAACCCAGTCATGGCTGTTGAACTATTTCTGCAATCACATCACCCCTTACATCTGGCCACCTAACTCCCCAGACTGAAACCAACTTGATTATTATGTGTGGGGCTGCATTTGAACCAACCATCCTCTTAAGGAACACTAGCAGAACCCAGTCATGGCTGTTGAACTATTTCTGCAATCACATCACCCCTTACATCTGGCCACCTAACTCCCCAGACTGAAACCACCTTGATTATTATGTGTGGGGCTGCATTTGAACCAACCATCCTCTTAAGGAACACTAGCAGAATGCAGTCATGGCTGTTGAACAATTTCTGCAATCACATCACCCCTTACATCTGGCCACCTAACTCCCCAGACTGAAACCACCTTGATTATTATGTGTGGGGCTGCATTTGAACCAACCATCCTCTTAAGGAACACTAGCAGAATGCAGTCATGGCTGTTGAACAATTTCTGCAATCACATCACCCCTTACATCTGGCCACCTAACTCCCCAGACTGAAACCACCTTGATTATTATGTGTGGGGCTGCATTTGAACCAACCATCCTCTTAAGGAACACTAGCAGAATGCAGTCATGGCTGTTGAACAATTTCTGCAATCACATCACCCCTTACATCTGGCCACCTAACTCCCCAGACTGAAACCACCTTGATTATTATGTGTGGGGCTGCATTTGAACCAACCATCCTCTTAAGGAACACTAGCAGAATGCAGTCATGGCTGTTGAACAATTTCTGCAATCACATCACCCCTTACATCTGGCCACCTAACTCCCCAGACTGAAACCACCTTGATTATTATGTGTGGGGCTGCATTTGAACCAACCATCCTCTTAAGGAACACTAGCAGAATGCAGTCATGGCTGTTGAACAATTTCTGCAATCACATCACCCCTTACATCTGGCCACCTAACTCCCCAGACTGAAACCACCTTGATTATTATGTGTGGGGCTGCATTTGAACCAACCATCCTCTTAAGGAACACTAGCAGAACCCAGTCATGGCTGTTGAACTATTTCTGCAATCACATCACCCCTTACATCTGGCCACCTAATTCCCCAGACTGAAACCACCTTGATTATTATGTGTGGGGCTGCATTTGAACCAACCATCCTCTTAAGGAACACTAGCAGAATGCAGTCATGGCTGTTGAACAATTTCTGCAATCACATCACCCCTTACATCTGGCCACCTAACTCCCCAGACTGAAACCACCTTGATTATTATGTGTGGGGCTGCATTTGAACCAACCATCCTCTTAAGGAACACTAGCAGAACCCAGTCATGGCTGTTGAACTATTTCTGCAATCACATCACCCCTTACATCTGGCCACCTAACTCCCCAGACTGAAACCAACTTGATTATTATGTGTGGGGCTGCATTTGAACCAACCATCCTCTTAAGGAACACTAGCAGAATGCAGTCATGGCTGTTGAACAATTTCTGCAATCACATCACCCCTTACATCTGGCCACCTAACTCCCCAGACTGAAACCACCTTGATTATTATGTGTGGGGCTGCATTTGAACCAACCATCCTCTTAAGGAACACTAGCAGAACCCAGTCATGGCTGTTGAACTATTTCTGCAATCACATCACCCCTTACATCTGGCCACCTAACTCCCCAGACTGAAACCAACTTGATTATTATGTGTGGGGCTGCATTTGAACCAACCATCCTCTTAAGGAACACTAGCAGAATGCAGTCATGGCTGTTGAACAATTTCTGCAATCACATCACCCCTTACATCTGGCCACCTAACTCCCCAGACTGAAACCAACTTGATTATTATGTGTGGGGCTGCATTTGAACCAACCATCCTCTTAAGGAACACTAGCAGAATGCAGTCATGGCTGTTGAACAATTTCTGCAATCACATCACCCCTTACATCTGGCCACCTAACTCCCCAGACTGAAACCACCTTGATTATTATGTGTGGGGCTGCATTTGAACCAACCATCCTCTTAAGGAACACTAGCAGAATGCAGTCATGGCTGTTGAACAATTTCTGCAATCACATCACCCCTTACATCTGGCCACCTAACTCCCCAGACTGAAACCACCTTGATTATTATGTGTGGGGCTGCATTTGAACCAACCATCCTCTTAAGGAACACTAGCAGAACCCAGTCATGGCTGTTGAACTATTTCTGCAATCACATCACCCCTTACATCTGGCCACCTAACTCCCCAGACTGAAACCAACTTGATTATTATGTGTGGGGCTGCATTTGAACCAACCATCCTCTTAAGGAACACTAGCAGAATGCAGTCATGGCTGTTGAACAATTTCTGCAATCACATCACCCCTTACATCTGGCCACCTAACTCCCCAGACTGAAACCAACTTGATTATTATGTGTGGGGCTGCATTTGAACCAACCATCCTCTTAAGGAACACTAGCAGAATGCAGTCATGGCTGTTGAACAATTTCTGCAATCACATCACCCCTTACATCTGGCCACCTAACTCCCCAGACTGAAACCACCTTGATTATTATGTGTGGGGCTGCATTTGAACCAACCATCCTCTTAAGGAACACTAGCAGAACCCAGTCATGGCTGTTGAACTATTTCTGCAATCACATCACCCCTTACATCTGGCCACCTAACTCCCCAGACTGAAACCACCTTGATTATTATGTGTGGGGCTGCATTTCAGACCAGCTTCATCCTCTTAAGGAACACTAGCAGAATGCAGTCATGGCTGTTGAACAATTTCTGCAATCACATCACCCTTACATCTGGCCACCTAACTCCCCAGACTGAAACCACCTTGATTATTATGTGTGGGGCTGCATTTGAACCAACCATCCTCTTAAAGAACACTAGCAGAACCCAGTCATGGCTGTTGAACAATTTTCACAATCACATCACCCCTTACATCTGGCCACCTAACTCCCAGACTAAAACCACCTTGAACTATTATGTGTGGGGCTGCATTGAGACCAACCATCCTCTTAAGGAACACTAGCAGAATGCAGTCATGGCTGTTGAACAATTTCTGCAATCACATCACCCCTTACATCTGGCCACCTAACTCCCCAGACTGAAACCACCTTGATTATTATGTGTGGGGCTGCATTTGAACCAACCATCCTCTTAAGGAACACTAGCAGAACCCAGTCATGGCTGTTGAACAATTTCTGCAATCATCACCCCTTACATCTGGCCACCCTAACTCCCCAGACTGAAACCACGCAGTTATTATGTGTGGGGCTGCATTTGAACCAACCATCTCTTAAGGAACACTAGCAGAACCCAGTCATGGCTGTTGAACAATTTCTGCAATCACATCACCCCTTACATCTGGCCACCTAACTCCCCAGACTGAAACCACCTTGATTATTATGTGTGGGGCTGCATTTGAACCAACCATCCTCTTAAGGAACACTAGCAGAATGCAGTCATGGCTGTTAAGACATTTCTGCAATCACGTCACCCCTTACATCTGGCCACCTAACTCCCCAGACTGAAACCAACTTGATTATTATGTGTGGGAGCTGCATTTGAACCAACCATCCTCTTAAGGAACACTAGCAAGAACCCAGTCATGGCTGTTGAACAATTTCTGCAATCACATCACCCCTTACATCAGCCCACCTAACTCCCCAGACTGAAACCAACTTGATTATTATGTGTGGGGCTGCATTTGAACCAACCATCCTCTTAAGGAACACTAGCAGAACCCAGTCATGGCTGTTGAACAATTTCTGCAATCACATCACCCCTTACATCTAGCCACCTAACTCCCCAGACTAGAAACCACCTTGATTATTATGTGTGGGGCTGCATTTGAACCAACCATCCTCTTAAGGAACACTAGCAGAACCCAGTCATGGCTGTTGAACAATTTCTGCAATCATCACCCCTTACATCTGGCCACCTAACTCCCCAGACTGAAACCAACTTGATTATTATGTGTGGGGCTGCATTTGAACCAACCATCCTCTTAAGGAACACTAGCAGAATGCAGTCATGGCTGTTGAACAATTTCTGCAATCACATCACCCCTTACATCTGGCCACCTAACTCCCCAGACTGAAACCAACTTGATTATTATGTGTGGGGCTGCATTTGAACCAACCATCCTCTTAAGGAACACTAGCAGAATGCAGTCATGGCTGTTAGACAATTTCTGCAATCACATCACCCCTTACATGTGCCCCTAACTCCCAGACTGAAACCACCTTGATTATTATGTGTACAGGGCTGCATTTGAACCAGCCATCCTCTTAAGGAACACTAGCAGAATGCAGTCATGGCTGTTGAACAATTTCTGCAATCACATCACCCCTTACATCTGGCCACCTAACTCCCCAGACTGAAACCAACTTGATTATTATGTGTGGGGCTGCATTTGATTAACCATCCTCTTAAAGAACACAGCAGAACCCAGTCATGGCTGTTGAACTATTTCTGCAATCACATCACCCCCTTGTCTGGCCACCTAACTCCCCAAGGCTTCAAACCAACTTGATTATTATGTGTGGGGCTGCATTTGAACCAACCATCCTCTTAGGGAACACTAGCAGAACCCAGTCATGGCTGTTGAACAATTTTACTGCAATCACATCACCCCTTACATCTGGCCACCCTAACTCCCCAGACTGAAACCAACTTGATTATTATGTGTGGGGCTGCATTTTGAACCAACCATCCTCTTAAGGAACACTAGCAGAACCCAGTCATGGCTGTTGAACAATTTCTGCAATCATCACCCTTACATCTGGCCACCTAACTCCCCAGACTGAAACCAACTTGATTATTATGTGTGGGGCTGCATTTGAACCAACCATCCTCTTAAGGAACACTAGCAGAATGCAGTCATGGCTGTTGAACAATTTCTGCAATCACATCACCCCTTACATCTGGCCACCTAACTCCCCAGACTGAAACCACCTTGATTATTATGTGTGGGGCTGCATTTGAACCAACCATCCCCACATGTTAAGGAACACTAGCAGAACCCAGTCATGGCTGTTGAACAATTTCTGCAATCACATCACCCCTTACATCATGGCCACCTAACTCCCCAGACTGAAACCAACTTGATTATTATGTGTGGGGCTGCATTTGAACCAACCATCCTCTTAGGGAACACTAGCAGAATGCAGTCATGGCTGTTGAACAATTTCTGCAATCACATCACCCCTTACATCTGGCCACCTAACTCCCCAGACTGAAACCAACTTGATTATTATGTGTGGGGCTGCATTTGAACCAACCATCCTCTTAAGGAACACTAGCAGAATGCAGTCATGGCTGTTGTTGAACAATTTCTGCAATCACATCACCCCTTACATCTGGCCACCTAACTCCCCAGACTGGAAACCACCTTGATTATTATGTGTGGGGCTGCATTTTGAACCAACCATCCTCTTAAGGAACACTAGCAGAATGCAGTCATGGCTGTTGAACAAGTTTCTGCAATCACATCACCCCTTACATCTGGCCACCTAACTCCCCAGACTGAAACCAACTTGATTATTATGTGTGGGGCTGCATTTGAACCAACCATCCTCTTGAGGAACACTAGCAGAATGCAGTCATGGCTGTTGAACATTTTCTGCAATCACATCACCCCTTACATCCTGGCCACCTAACTCCCAGACTGAAACCACCTTGATTATTATGTGTGGGGCTGCATTTTGAACCAACCATCCTCTTAAGGAACACTAGCAGAATGCAGTCATGGCTGTTGAACAATTTCTGCAATCACATCACCCCTTACATCTGGCCACCTAACTCCCCAGACTGAAACCAACTTGATTATTATGTGTGGGGCTGCATTTGGAGACAACCATCTCAGAACACTACCAGAATGCAGTCATGGCTGTTGAACAATTTCTGCAATCACATCACCCCTTACATCTGGCCACCTAACTCCCCAGACTGAAACCACCTTGATTATTATGTGTGGGGCTGCATTTGAACCAACCATCCTCTTAAGGAACACTAGCAGAATGCAGTCATGGCTGTAGACAATTTCTGCAATCACATCACCCCTTACATCTGGCCACCTAACTCCCCAGACTGAAACCAACTTGATTATTATGTGTGGGGCTGCATTTGAACCAACCATCCTCTTAAGGAACACTAGCAGAATGCAGTCATGGCTGGTGAACAATTTCTGCAATCACATCTGCCATCTGGCCACCCTAACTCCCCAGACTGAAACCAACTTGATTATTATGTGTGCAGTGCATTTGAACCAACCATCCTCTTGAGGAACACTAGCAGAACCCAGTCATGGCTGTTGAACTATTTCTGCAATCACATCACCCCTTACATCTGGCCACCTAACTCCCCAGACTGAAACCAACTTGATTATTATGTGTGGGGCTGCATTTGAACCAACCATCCTCTTAAGGAACACTAGCAGAACCCAGTCATGGCTGTTGAACTATTTCTGCAATCACATCACCCCTTACATCTGGCCACCTAACTCCCCAGACTGAAACCACCTTGATTATTATGTGTGGGGCTGCATTTGAACCAACCATCCTCTTAAGGAACACTAGCAGAATGCAGTCATGGCTGTTGAACAATTTCTGCAATCACATCACCCCTTACATCTGGGCACCTAATTCCCCAGACTGAAACCACCTTGATTATTATGTGTGGGGCTGCATTTGAACCAACCATCCTCTTAAGGAACACTAGCAGAATGCAGTCATGGCTGTTGAACAATTTCTGCAATCACATCACCCCTTACATCTGGCCACCTAACTCCCCAGACTGAAACCAACTTGATTATTATGTGTGGGGCTGCATTTGAACCAGCCATCCTCTTAAGGAACACTAGCAGAATGCAGTCATGGCTGTTGAACAATTTCTGCAATCACATCACCCCTTACATCTGGCCACCTAACTCCCAGACTGAAACCACCTTGATTATTATGTGTGGGGCTGCATTTGAACCAACCATCCTCTTAAGGAACACTAGCAGAATGCAGTCATGGCTGTTGAACAATTTCTGCAATCACATCACCCCTTACATCTGGCCACCTAACTCCCTAAGACTGAAACCAACTTGATTATTATGTGTGGGGCTGCATTTGAACCAACCATCCTCTTAAGGAACACTAGCAGAATGCAGTCATGGCTGTTGAACTAATTTCTGCAATCACATCACCCCTTACATCTGGCCACCTAACTCCCAGACTGAAACCAGCTTGATTATTATGTGTGGGGCTGCATTTGAACCAACCATCCTCTTAAGGAACACTAGCAGAATGCAGTCATGGCTGTTGAACAATTTCTGCAATCACATCACTTACCCACATCTGGCCACCTAACTCCCCAGACTGAAACCAACTTGATTATTATGTGTGGGGCTGCATTTGAACCAACCATCCTCTTAAGGAACACTAGCAGAATGCAGTCATGGCTGTTGAACAATTTCTGCAATCACATCACCCCTTACATCTGGCCACCCTAACTCCCCAGACTGAAACCAACTTGATTATTATGTGTGGGGCTGCATTTGAACCAACCATCCTCTTAAGGAACACTAGCAGAATGCAGTCATGGCTGTTGAACAATTTCTGCAATCACATCACCCCTTACATCTGGCCACCTAATTCCCCAGACTGAAACCAACTTGATTATTATGTGTGGGGCTGCATTTGAACAAACCATCCTCTTAAGGAACACTAGCAGAATGCAGTCATGGCTGTTGAACAATTTCTGCAATCACATCACCCCTTACATCTGGCCACCTAACTCCCCAGACTGAAACCAACTTGATTATTATGTGTGGGGCTGCATTTGAACCAACCATCCTCTTAAGGAACACTAGCAGAATGCAGTCATGGCTGTTGAACAATTTCTGCAATCACATCACCCCTTACATCTGGCCACAAATTCCCAGACTGAAACCAACTTGATTATTATGTGTGGGGCTGCATTTTGAACCAACCATCCTCTTAAGGAACACTAGCAGAATGCAGTCATGGCTGTTAGACAATTTCTGCAATCACATCACCCCTTACATCTGGCCACCTAACTCCCCAGACTGAAACCAACTTGATTATTATGTGTGGGGCTGCATTTGGAACCAACCATCCTCTTAAGGAACACTAGCAGAATGCAGTCATGGCTGTTGAACAATTTCTGCAATCACATCACCCCTTACATCTGGCCACCTAACTCCCCAGACTGAAACCAACTTGATTATTATGTGTGGGGCTGCATTTGAACCAACCATCCTCTTAAAGGAACACTAGCAGAATGCAGTCATGGCTGTTGAACAATTTCTGCAATCACATCACCCCTTACATCTGGCCACCTAACTCCCCAGACTGAAACCAACTTGATTATGCTGTGTGGGGCTGCATTTGAACCAACCATCCTCTTAAGGAACACTAGCAGAATGCAGTCATGGCTGTTGAACAATTTCTGCAATCACATCACCCCTTACATCTGGCCACCTAACTCCCCAGACTGAAACCAACTTGATTATTATGTGTGGGGCTGCATTTGAACCATCCTCTTCTTAAGGAACACTAGCAGAATGCAGTCATGGCTGTTGAACAATTTCTGCAATCACATCACCCCTTACATCTGGCCACCTAACTCCCCAGACTGAAACCAACTTGATTATTATGTGTGGGGCTGCATTTGAACCAACCATCCTCTTAAGGAACTTAGCAGAATGCAGTCATGGCTGTTGAACAATTTCTGCAATCACATCACCCCTTACATCTGGCCACCTAATTCCCCAGACTGAAACCAACTTGATTATTATGTGTGGGGCTGCATTTGAACCAACCATCCTCTTAAGGAACACTAGCAGAATGCAGTCATGGCTGTTGAACAATTTCTGCAATCACATCACCCCTTACATCTGGCCACCCTAATTCCCCAGACTGAAACCAACTTGATTATTATGTGTGGGGCTGCATTTGAACCAACCATCCTCTTAAGGAACACTAGCAGAATGCAGTCATGGCTGTTGAACAATTTCTGCAATCACATCACCCCTTACATCTGGCCACCTAACTCCCCAGACTGAAACCAACTTGATTATTATGTGTGGGGCTGCATTTGAACCAACCATCCTCTTAAGGAACACTAGCAGAATGCAGTCATGGCTGTTGAGCATTTCTGCAATCACATCACCCCTTACATCTGGCCACCTAATTCCCCAGACTGAAACCAACTTGATTATTATGTGTGGGGCTGCATTTCAGACCAACCATCCTCTTAAGGAACACTAGCAGAATGCAGTCATGGCTGTTGAACAATTTCTGCAATCACATCACCCCTTACATCTGGCCACTAACTCCCCAGACTGAAACCAACTTGATTATTATGTGTGGGGCTGCATTTTGAGACCAACCATCCTGTAAGAACACTAGCAGAGGGCAGTCATGGCTGTTGAACAATTTCTGCAATCACATCACCCACACATCTGGCCACCTAACTCCCCAGACTGAAACCAACTTGATTATTATGTGTGGGGCTGCATTTTGAACCAACCATCCTCTTAAGGAACACTAGCAGGAAGAAATGCAGTCATGGCTGTTGAACAATTTCTGCAATCACATCACCCATCTGGCCACCTAACTCCCCCAGACTGAAACCAACTTGATTATTATGTGTGGGGCTGCATTTGAACCAACCATCCTCTTAAGGAACATAGCAGAATGCAGTCATGGCTGTTGAAC
Source organism: Ascarosepion bandense (assembly GCA_037127315.1). Classification (NCBI taxonomy): domain Eukaryota; kingdom Metazoa; phylum Mollusca; class Cephalopoda; order Sepiida; family Sepiidae; genus Ascarosepion; species Ascarosepion bandense. The sequence goes on along the minus strand of JBBBDQ010027495.1, from coordinate 9,781 downwards.
AATTTCTCCTCACATCACCCCTTACATCTGGCCACCTAACTCCCCAGACTGAAACCAACTTGATTATTATGTGTGGGGCTGCATTTGAACCAACCATCCTCTTAAGGAACACTAGCAGAATGCAGTCATGGCTGTTGAACAATTTCTGCAATCACATCACCCCTTACATCCCCTGGCCACCTAACTCCCAGACTGAAACCAACTTGATTATTATGTGTGGGGCTGCATTGAGACCAACCATCCTCTTAAGGAACACTAGCAGAATGCAAGTCATGGCTGTTGAACAATTTCTGCAATCACATCACCCCTTACATCTGGCCACCTAACTCCCCAGACTGAAACCACCTTGATTATTATGTGTGGGGCTGCATTTGAACCAACCATCCTCTTAAGGAACACTAGCAGAATGCAGTCATGGCTGTTGAACAATTTCTGCAATCACATCACCCCTTACATCTGGCCACCTAACTCCCCAGACTGAAACCAACTTGATTATTATGTGTGGGGCTGCATTTGAACCAACCATCCTCTTAAGGAACACTAGCAGAATGCAGTCATGGCTGTTGAACAATTTCTGCAATCACATCACCCCTTACATCTGGCCACCTAACTCCCCAGACTGAAACCAACTTGATTATTATGTGTGAGGCTGCATTTGAACCAACCATCCTCTTAAGGAACATAGCAGAATGCAGTCATGGCTGTTGAACAATTTCTGCAATCACATCACCCCTTACATCTGGCCACCTAACTCCCCAGACTGAAACCAACTTGATTATTATGTGTGGGGCTGCATTTGAACCAACCATCACTCTTAAGGAACACTAGCAGAATGCAGTCATGGCTGTTAGACAATTTCTGCAATCACATCACCCCTTACATCTGGCCACCTAACTCCCAGACTGAAATAACTTGATTATTATGTGTGGGGCTGCATTTGAACCAGCATCCTCTTAAGGAACACTAGCAGAATACAGTCATGGCTGTTGAACAATTTCTGCAATCACATCACCCCTTACATCTGGCCACCTAACTCCCCAGACTGAAACCAACTTGATTATTATGTGTGGGGCTGCATTTCCAGACCAACCATCCTCTTAAGGAACACTAGCAGAATGCAGTCATGGCTGTTGAACAAATTTCTGCAATCACATCACCCCTTACATCTGGCCACCTAACTCCCCAGACTGAAACCAGCTTGATTATTATGTGTGGGGCTGCATTTGAACCAACCATCCTCTTAAGGAACACTAGCAGAATGCAGTCATGGCTGTTGGTGTTTACCCATAATCACATCACCCCTTACATCTGGCCACCTAACTCCCCAGACTGAAACCAACTTGATTATTATGTGTGGGGCTACATTTGAACCAACCATCCTCTTAAGGAACACTAGCAGATACCCAGTCATGGCTGTTGAACTAATTTCTGCAATCACATCACCCCTTACATCTGGCCACTGCTCCCCAGACTGAAACCAACTTGATTATTATGTGTGAGGCTGCATTTGGACAACCATCCTCTTAAGGAACACTAGCAGGAATGCAGTCATGGCTGTTGAACAATTTCTGCATCCACATCTGCACCCCTTACATCTGGCCACCCTAACTCCCCAGACTGAAACCAACTTGATTATTATGTGTGGGGCTGCATTTGAACCAACCATCACTCTTAAGGAACACTAGCAGAATGCAGTCATGGCTGTTGAACAATTTCTGCAATCACATCACCCCTTACATCTGGCCACCTAACTCCCCAGACTGAAACCAACTTGATTATTATGTGTGGGGCTGCATTTGAACCAACCATCCTCTTAAGGAACACTAGCAGAATGCAGTCATGGCTGTTGAACAATTTCTGCAATCACATCACCCCTTACATCTGGCCACCTAACTCCCCAGACTGAAACCAACTTGATTATTATGTGTGAGGCTGCATTTGAACCAACCATCCTCTTAAGGAACACTAGCAGAACCCAGTCATGGCTGTTGAACAATTTCTGCAATCACATCACTTGCACCCACATCTGGCCACCTAACTCCCCAGACTGAAACCAACTTGATTATTATGTGTGAGGCTGCATTTGAACCAACCATCCTCTTAAGGAACACTAGCAGAATGCAGTCATGGCTGTTGAACAATTTCTGCAAATCACATCACCCCTTACATCTAGCCACCTAACTCCCCAGACTGAAACCAACTTGATTATTATGTGTGGGGCTGCATTTGAACCAACCATCCTCTTAAGGAACACTAGCAGATAAGTCATGGCTGTTGAACAATTTCTGCAAATCACATCACCCCTTACATCTGGCCACCTAACTCCCCAGACTGAAACCAACTTGATTATTATGTGTGGGGCTGCATTTGAGCCAGCCATCCTCTTAAGGAACACTAGCAGAATGCAGTCATGGCTGTTGAACAATTTCTGCAATCACATCACCCCTTACATCCTGGCCACTAACCACAGACTGAAACCAACTTGATTATTATGTGAGGCTGCATTTGAACCAACCATCCTCTTAAGGAACACTAGCAGAACCCAGTCATGGCTGTTGAACAATTTCTGCAATCACATTACTTTACCCATCCTGGCCACCTAACTCCCCAGACTGAAACCAACGTTTATTTTATGTGGTAAGACACATTTGAACAACCATCCTCAAGGAACACTAGCAGAATGCAGTCATGGCTGTTGAACAATTTCTGCAATCACATCACCCCTTACATCTGGCCACCTAACTCCCCAGACTGGAAACCAACTTGATTATTATGTGTGGAGATGCATTTTGAACCAACCATCCTCTTAAGGAACACTAGCAGAATGCAGTCATGGCTGTTGAACAATTTGCAATCACATCACCCCTTACATCCTGGCCACCTAACTCCCCAGACTGAAACCAACTTGATTATTATGTGTGGGGCTGCATTTGAACCAACCATCCTCCTTAAGGAACACTAGCAGAATGCAGTCATGGCTGTTGAACAATTTCTGCAATCACATCACCCCTTACATCTGGCCACCTAACTCCCCAGACTGAAACCAACTTGATTATTATGTGTGGGCTGCATTTGAACCAACCATCCTCTTAAGGAACACTAGCAGAGCCACAGTCATGGCTGTTGAACAATTTCTGCAATCACATCACCCACATCCCCAGGCCTACCCTAACTCCCCCAGACTGAAACCAACTTGATTATTATGTGTGGGGCTGCATTTGAACCAGCCATCCTCTTAAGGAACACTAGCAGAATGCAGTCATGGCTGTTGAACAATTTCTGCAATCACATCACTACCCACATCTGGCCACCTAACTCCCCAGACTGAAACCAACTTGATTATTATGTGGGGCTGCATTTGAACCAACCATCCTCTTAAGGAACACTAGCAGAATGCAGTCATGGCTGTTGAACAATTTCTGCAATCACATCACCCCTTACATCTGGCCACCTAATTCCCCAGACTGAAACCAACTTGATTATTATGTGTGGGGCTGCATTTGAACCAGCCATCCTCTTAAGGAACACTAGCAGAATGCAGTCATGGCTGTTGAACAATTTCTGCAATCACATCACCCCTTACATCTGGCCACCTAACTCCCCAGACTGAAACCACCTTGATTATTATGTGTGGGGCTGCATTTGAACCAACCATCCTCTTAAGGAACACTAGCAGAATGCAGTCATGGCTGTTGAACAGATTTCTGCAATCACATCACCCCTTACATCTGGCCACCTAACTCCCCAGACTGAAACCACCTTGATTATTATGTGTGGGGCTGCATTTGAACCAACCATCCTCTTAAGGAACACTAGCAGAATGCAGTCATGGCTGTTGAACAATTTCTGCAATCACATCACCCCTTACATCTGGCCACCTAACTCCCCAGACTGAAACCACCTTGATTATTATGTGTGGGGCTGCATTTGAACCAACCATCCTCTTAAGGAACACTAGCAGAATGCAGTCATGGCTGTTGAACAATTTCTGCAATCACATCACCCCTTACATCTGGCCACCCTAATTCCCCAGACTGAAACCAACTTGATTATTATGTGTAGGGCTGCATTTGAACCAACCATCCTCTTAAGGAACACTAGCAGAATGCAGTCATGGCTGTTGAACAATTTCTGCAATCACATCACCCCTTACATCTGGCCACCTAATTCCCCAGACTGAAACCACCTTGATTATTATGTGTGGGGCTGCATTTGAACCAACCATCCTCTTAAGGAACACTAGCAGAATGCAGTCATGGCTGTTGAACAATTTCTGCAATCACATCACCCCTTACATCTGGCCACCTAATTCCCCAGACTGAAACCACCTTGATTATTATGTGTGGGAGCTGCATTTGAACCAACCATCCTCTTAAGGAACACTAGCAGAATGCAGTCATGGCTGTTGAACCATTTGCAATCCCATCACCCCTTACATCTGGCCACCTAATTCCCCAGACTGAAACCACCTTGATTATTATGTGTGGGGCTGCATTTTGAACCAACCATCCTCTTAAGGAACACTAGCAGAATGCAGTCATGGCTGTTGAATAACAATTTCTGCAATCACATCACCCCTTACATCCTGGCCACCTAATTCCCCAGACTGAAACCACCTTGATTATTATGTGTGGGGCTGCATTTGAACCAACCATCCTTAAGGAACACTAGCAGAATGCAGTCATGGCTGTTGAACAATTTCTGCAATCCTAACAATCTCTTACATCTGGCCACCTAATTCCCCAGACTGAAAACCACCTTGATTATTATGTGTGGGGCTGCATTTGAACCAACCATCCTCTTAAGGAACACTAGCAGAATGCAGTCATGGCTGTTGAACAATTTCTGCAATCCCATCACCCCTTACATCTGGCCACCTAATTCCCCCAGACTGAAACCACCTTGATTATTATGTGGGGCTGCATTTGAACCAAACCATCCTCTTAAGGAACACTAGCAGAATGCAGTCATGGCTGTTGAACAATTTCTGCAATCCCATCACCCTCACAGCATCTGGCCACCTAATTCCCCAGACTGAACCACCTTGATTATTATGTGTGGGGCTGCATTTGAACCAACCATCCTCTTAAGGAACACTAGCAGAATGCAGTCATGGCTGTTGAACAATTTCTGCAATCCCATCACCCTTACATCTGGCCACCTCAATTCCCCCAGACTGAAACCACCTTGATTATTATGTGTGGGGCTGCATTTGAACCAACCATCCTCTTAAGGAACACTAGCAGAATGCAGTCATGGCTGTTGAACAATTTCTGCAATCACATCACCCCTTACATCTGGCCACCCACTCCCCAGACTGAAACCACCTTGATTATTATGTGTGGGGCTGCATTTGAACCAACCATCCTCTTAAGGAACACTAGCAGAATGCAGTCATGGCTGTTGAACAATTTCTGCAATCCCATCACCCCTTACATCTGGCCACCTAATTCCCCAGACTGAAACCACCTTGATTATTATGTGGGCTGCATTTGAACCAACCATCCTCTTAAGGAACACCAGCAGAATGCAGTCATGGCTGTTGAACAATTTCTGCAATCACATCACCCCTTACATCTGGCCACTCCAACTCCCCAGACTGAAACCAACTTGATTATTATGTGTGGGGCTGCATTTGAACCAACCATCCTTCTAAGGAACACTAGCAGAATGCAGTCATGGCTGTTGAACAATTTCTGCAATCACATCACCCTTACATCTGGCCACCTAACTCCCCAGACTGAAACCAACTTGATTATTATGTGGGGCTGCATTTGAACCAACCATCCTCTTAAGGAACACTAGCAGAATGCAGTCATGGCTGTTGAACACTTCTGCAATCACATCACCCCTTACATCTGGCTACCTAACTCCCCAGACTGGAAACCAACTTGATTATTGGTGTGTGGGGCTGCATTTGAACCAACCATCCTCTTAAGGAACACCAGCAGAATGCAGTCATGGCTATGCCTGAACAATTTCTGCAATCACATCACCCTTACATCTGGCCACCTAACTCCCCAGACTGAAACCAACTTGATTATTATGTGTGGGGCTGCATTTGAACCAACCATCCTCTTAAGGAACACTAGCAGAATGCAGTCATGGCTGTTGAACAATTTCTGCAATCACATCACCCCTTACATCTGGCCACCTAACTCCCCAGACTGAAACCAACTTGATTATTATGTGTGGGGCTGCATTTGAACCAACCATCCTCTTAAGGAACACTAGCAGAATGCAGTCATGGCTGTTGAACAACTTCCTTGCAATCACATCACCCCTTACATCTGGCCACCCAACTCCCCAGACTGAAACCAACTTGATTATTATGTGGGGCTGCATTTGAACCAACCATCCTCTTAAGGAACACTAGCAGAATGCAGTCATGGCTGCTGGAACAATTTCTGCAATCACATCACCCCTTACATCTGGCCACCTAACTCCCCAGACTGAAACCAACTTGATTATTAAAGTGTGTGGGGCTGCATTTGAACCAACCATCCTCTTAAGGAACACTAGCAGAATGCAGTCATGGCTGTTGAACAATTTCTGCAATCACATCACCCCTTACATCTGGCCACCCAACTCCCCCAGACTGAAACCACCTTTGATTATTATGTGTGGGCTGCATTTGAACCAACCATCCTCTTAAGGAACACTAGCAGAATGCAGTCATGGCTGTTGAACAATTTCTCGCAATCACATCACCCTTACATCTGGCCACCTAACTCCCCAGACTGAAACCAACTTGATTATTATGTGTGGGGCTGCATTTGAACCAACCATCCTCTTAAGGAACACTAGCAGAATGCAGTCATGGCTGTTGAACAATTTCTGCAATCACATCACCTCATATATCTGGCCACCTAACTCCCCAGACTGAAACCAACTTGATTATTATGTGGGGCTGCATTTGAACCAACCATCCTCTTAAGGAACACTAGCAGAACCCAGTCATGGCTGTTGAACAATTTCTGCAATCACATCACCCCTTACATCTGGCCACCCAACTCCCCAGACTGAAACCACCTTGATTATTATGTGTGGGGTTGCATTTGAACCAACCATCCTCTTAAGGAACACTAGCAGAATGCAGTCATGGCTGTTGAACAATTCTGCAATCACATCACCCCTTGCCTGGCCACCCAACTCCCCAGACTGAAACCACCTGATTATTATGTGTGGGGCTGCATTTGAACCAACCATCCTCTTAAGGAACACCAGCAGAATGCAGTCATGGCTGTTGAACAATTTCTGCAATCACATCACCCCTTACATCTGGCCACCTAACCCCAGACTGAAACCACCTTGATTATTATGTGTGGGGCTGCATTTGAACCAACCATCCTCTTAAGGAACACTACCAGAATGCAGTCATGGCTGTTGAACAATTTCTGCAATCACATCACCCCTTACATCTGGCCACCTAATCCCCCAGACTGAAACCAACTTGATTATTATGTGTGGAGATGTATTTGAACCAACCATCCTCTTAAGGAACACTAGCAGAATGCAGTCATGGCTGTTGAACAATTTCTGCAATCACATCACCCCCTTACATCTGGCCACCTAACTCCCCAGACTGAAACCAACTTGATTATTATGTGTGGAGATGTATTTGAACCAACCATCCTCTTAAGGAACACTAGCAGAATGCAGTCATGGCTGTTGAACAATTTCTGCAATCACATCACCCTTTACATCTGGCCACCTTAACTCCCCAGACTGAAACCACCTTGATTATTATGTGGAGATGTATTTGAACCAACCATCCTCTTAAGGAACACTAGCAGAATGCAGTCATGGCTGTTGAACAATTTCTGCAATCACATCACCCCTTACATCTGGCCACCTAACTCCCCAGACTGAAACCAACTTGATTATTATGTGTGGGGCTGCATTTGAACCAACCATCCTCTTAAGGAACACTAGCAGAACCCAGTCATGGCTGTTGAACAATTTCTGCAATCACATCACCCCTTACATCTGGCCACCTAACTCCCCCCAGACTGAAACCACCTTGATTATTATGTGTGGAGATGTATTTGAACCAACCATCCTCTTAAGGAACACTAGCAGAATGCAGTCATGGCTGTTGAACAATTTCTGCAATCACATCACCCCTTACATCTGGCCACCTAACTCCCCAGACTGAAACCACCTTGATTATGTGGAGATGTATTTGAACCAACCATCCTCTTAAGGAACACTAGCAGAATGCAGTCATGGCTGTTGAACAATTTCTGCAATCACATCACCCTCATATCTGGCCACCCAACTCCCCCAGACTGAAACCACCTTGATTATTATGTGTGGAGATGTATTTGAACCAACCATCCTCTTAAGGAACACTAGCAGAATGCAGTCATGGCTGTTGAACAATTTCTGCAATCACATCACCCCTTACATCTGTCACCTTAACTCCCTCAGACTGAAACCACCTTGATTATTATGTGTGGAGATGTATTTGAACCAACCATCCTCTTAAGGAACACTAGCAGAATGCAGTCATGGCTGTTGAACAATTTCTGCAATCACATCACCCCTTACATCTGGCCACCTAACTCCCCAGACTGAAACCAACTTGATTATTATGTGTGGGGCTGCATTTGAACCAACCATCCTCTTAAGCAACACTAGCAGAACCCAGTCATGGCTGTTGAACAATTTCTGCAATCACATCACCCCTTACATCTGGCCACCTAACTCCCCAGACTGAAACCACCTTGATTATTATGTGGAGATGTATTTGAACCAACCATCCTCTTAAGGAACACTAGCAGAATGCAGTCATGGCTGTTGAACAATTTCTGCAATCACATCACCCCTTACATCTGGCCACCTAACTCCCCAGACTGAAACCACCTTGATTATTATGTGTGGAGATGTATTTGAACCAACCATCCTCTTAAGGAACACTAGCAGAATGCAGTCATGGCTGTTGAACAATTTCTGCAATCACATCACCCCTTACATCTGGCCACCCAACTCCCCAGACTGAAACCACCTTGATTATTATGTGTGGAGATGTATTTGAACCAACCATCCTCTTAAGGAACACTAGCAGAATGCAGTCATGGCTGTTGAACAATTTCTGCAATCACATCACCCCTTACATCTGGCCACCTAACTCCCCAGACTGAAACCAACTTGATTATTATGTGTGGGGCTGCATTTGAACCGCTAACCATCCTCTTAAGGAACACTAGCAGAACCCAGTCATGTGGCTGTTGAACAATTTCTGCAATCAAGGACACCTCAGCATCTGGCCACCTAACTCCCCAGACTGAAACCACCTTGATTATTATGGGGCTGCATTTGAACCAACCATCCCTCTTAAGGAACACTGTGTGGAGAATGCAGTCATGGCTGCTGAAATCACCCTGCAATCACATCACCCCTTACATCTGGCCACCTAACTCCCCAGACTGAAACCAACTTGATTATTATGTGTGGGGCTGCATTTGAACCAACCATCCTCTTAAGGAACACTAGCAGAACCCAGTCATGGCTGTTGAACTATTTCTGCAATCACATCACCCCTTACATCTGGCCACCTAACTCCCCAGACTGAAACCACCTTGATTATTATGTGTGGGGCTGCATTTGAACCAACCATCCTCTTAAGGAACACTAGCAGAATGCAGTCATGGCTGTTGAACAATTTCTGCAATCACATCACCCCTTACATCTGGCCACCTAACTCCCCAGACTGAAACCACCTTGATTATTATGTGTGGGGCTGCATTTGAACCAACCATCCTCTTAAGGAACACTA
>JBBBDQ010027491.1:0-10536 GCA_037127315.1 Ascarosepion bandense | reverse complement strand
GTTGAGTGAGAGACCAACAAAACTCCTTGTAATATCAAAGATAAACTAAAGGCAAAGATTATGGCAGCACATCACCCCTTACATATGGCTACCTACCTGCCCAGACTGAAACCCCATTGATTATTATGTGGGGCAGAGTTGAGTGAGAGACCAACAAAACTCCTTGTAATATCAAAGATGAACTGAAGGCAAGGATTATGGCAGCACATCACCCCTTACATATGGCTACCTACCTGCCCAGAATGAAAACCCCTTGATTATCATGGGTGGGGTGAAGGGTTTGAGACCAACAAAACTCCTTGTAATATCAAAGATGAACTGAAGGCAAGGATTATGGCAGCACATCACCCCTTACATATGGCTACCTACCTGCCCAGAATGAAACCCCCTTGATTATCATGGGTGGGGTAAAGTTGAGGGAGAGACCAACAAAACTCCTTGTAATATCAAAGATAAACTAAAGGCAAGGATTATGGCAGCACATCACCCCTTACATATGGCTACCTACCTGCCCAGACTGAAAACCCCCTTGATTATTATGTGTGGGGCAGAGTTGAGTGAGAGACCAACAAAACTCCTTGTAATATCAAAGATGAACTGAAGGCAAAGATTATGGCAGCACATCACCCCTTACATATGGCTACCTACCTGCCCAGACTGAAACCCCCTTGATTATTATGTGGGGCAGAGTTGAGTGAGAGACCAACAAAACTCCTTGTAATATCAAAGATGAAACTGAAGGCAAAGATTATGGCAGCACATCACCCCTTACATATGGCTACCTACCTGCCCAGACTGAAACCCCATTGATTATTATGTGTGGGGCAGAGTTGAGTGAGAGACCAACAAAACTCCTTGTAATATCAAAGATGAACTGAAGGCAAGGATTATGGCAGCACATCACCCCTTACATATGGCTACCTACCTGCCCAGACTGAAACCCCTTTGATTATTATGTGTGGGGCAGAGTTGAGTGAGAGACCAACAAAACTCCTTGTAATATCAAAGATAAACTAAAGGCAAAGATTATGGCAGCACATCACCCCTTACATATGGCTACCTACCTGCCCAGACTGAAACCCCCTTGATTATTATGTGTGGGGCAGAGTTGAGTGAGACCACAAAACTCCTTGTAATATCAAAGATAAACTAAAGGCAAAGATTATGGCAGCACATCACCCCTTACATATGGCTACCTACCTGCCCAGACTGAAACCCCTTGATTATTATGTGTGGGGCAGAGTTGAGTGAGAGACCAACAAAACTCCCTTGTAATATCAAAGATGAACTGAAGGCAAAGATTATGGCAGCACATCACCCCTTACATATGGCTACCTACCTGCCCAGACTGAAACCCCCTTGATTATTATGTGTGGGGCAGAGTTGAGTGAGAGACCAACAAAACTCCTTGTAATATCAAAGATGAACTGAAGGCAAAGATTATGGCAGCACATCACCCCTTACATATGGCTACCTACCTGCCCAGACTGAAACCCCTTGATTATTATGTGTGGGGCAGAGTTGAGTGAGAGACCAACAAAACTCCTTGTAATATCAAAGATAAACTAAAGGCAAAGATTATGGGCAGCACATCACCCCTTACATATGGCTACCTACCTGCCCAGACTGAAACCCCATTGATTATTATGTGGGCAGAGTTGAGTGAGAGACCAACAAAACTCCTTGTACATCAAAGATGAACTGAAGGCAAGGATTATGGCAGCACATCACCCCTTACATATGGCTACCTACCTGCCCAGACTGAAACCCCTTGATTATTATGTGGGGCAGAGTTGAGTGAGAGACCAACAAAACTCCTTGTAATATCAAAGATGAACTGAAGGCAAGGATTATGGCAGCACATCACCCCTTACATATGGCTACCTACCTGCCCAGACTGAAACCCCCTTGATTATTATGTGTGGGGCAGAGTTGAGTGAGAGACCAACAAAACTCCTTGAATATCAAAGATGAACTGAAGGCAAAGATTATGGCAGCACATCACCCCTTACATATGGCTACCTACCTGCCCAGACTGAAACCCCATTGATTATTATGTGGGGCAGAGTTGAGTGAGATCAACAAAACTCCTTGTAATATCAAAGATGAACTGAAGGCAAAGATTGGCAGCACATCACCCCTTACATATGGCTACCTACCTGCCCAGACTGAAACCCCCTTGATTATTATGTGTGGGGCAGAGTTGAGTGAGAGACCAACAAAACTCCTTGTAATATCAAAGATGAACTGAAGGCAAAGATTATGGCAGCACATCACCCCTTACATATGGCTACCTGTCTGCCCAGACTGAAACCCCTTGATTATTATGTGTGGGGCAGAGTTGAGTGAGAGACCAACAAAACTCCTTGTACATCAAAGATGAACTGAAGGCAAGGATTATGGCAGCACATCACCCCTTACATATGGCTACCTACCTGCCCAGACTGAAACCCCCTTGATTATTATGTGTGGGGCAGAGTTGAGTGAGAGACCAACAAAAACTCTGTAATATCAAAGATGAACTGAAGGCAAAGATTATGGCAGCACATCACCCCTTACATATGGCTACCTACCTGCCCAGACTGAAACCCCCTGATTATTATGTGTGGGGCAGAGTTGAGTGAGAGACCAACAAAACTCCTTGTAATATCAAAAAGATGAACTGAAGGCAAAGATTATGGCAGCACATCACCCCTACATATGGCTACCTCCCTGCCCAGACTGAAACCCCCTTGATTATTATGTGTGGGGCAGACAGTGAGAGACCAACAAAACTCCTTGTAATATCAAAGATGAACTGAAGGCAAAGATTATGGCAGCACATCACCCCTTACATATGGCTACCTACCTGCCCAGACTGAAACCCCCTTGATTATTATGTGTGGGGCAGAGTTGAGTGAGAGACCAACAAAACTCCTTGTAATATCAAAGATGAACTGAAGGCAAGGATTATGGCAGCACATCACCCCCTAGCATATGGCTACCTACCTGCCCAGACTGAAACCCCCTTGATTATTATGTGTGGGGCAGAGTTGAGTGAGAGACCAACAAACTCCTTGTAATATCAAAGATGAACTGAAGGCAAAGATTATGGCAGCACATCACCCCTTACATATGGCTACCTACCTGCCCAGACTGAAACCCCCTTGATTATGTGGGGCAGAGTTGAGTGAGAGACCAACAAAACTCCTTGTAATATCAAAGATGAACTGAAGGCAAAGATTATGGCAGCACATCACCCCTTACATATGGCTACCTCCCTGCCCAGACTGAAACCCCTTGATTATTATGTGTGGGGCAGAGTTGAGTGAGAGACCAACAAAACTCCTTGTAATATCAAAGATGAACTGAAGGCAAAGATTATGGCAGCACATCACCCCTTGGGCATATGGCTACCTACCTGCCCAGAATGAAACCCCCTTGATTATTATGTGTGGGGCAGAGTTGAGTGAGAGACCAACAAAACTCCTTGTAATATCAAAGATGAACTGAAGGCAAAGATTATGGCAGCACATCACCCTCACATATGGCTACCTACCTGTCCAGACTGAAACCCCATTGATTATTATGTGCGGGGGGCAGAGTTGAGTGAGAGACCAACAAAACCTCTTTGTAATATCAAAGATGAACTGGAAGGCAAGGATTATGGCAGCACATCACCCCTTACATATGGCTACCTACCTGCCCAGACTGAAACCCCTTGATTATTATGTGTGGGGCAGAGTTGAGTGAGAGACCAACAAAACTCCTTGTAATATCAAAGATGAACTGAAGGCAAAGATTATGGCAGCACATCACCCTTACATATGGCTACCTACCTGTCCAGACTGAAACCCCATTGATTATTATGGGGCAGAGTTGAGTGAGAGACCAACAAACTCCTTGTAATATCAAAGATGAACTGAAGGCAAAGATTATGGCAGCACATCACCCCTTACATATGGCTACCTACCTGTCCAGACTGAAACCCCATTGATTATTATGTGTGGGGCAGAGTTGAGTGAGAGACCAACAAAACTCCTTGTAATATCAAAAGATGAACTGAAGGCAAGGATTATGGCAGCACATCACCCCTTACATATGGCTACCTACCTGCCCAGACTGAAACCCCTTGATTATTATGTGTGGGGCAGAGTTGAGTGAGAGACCGAAACAAAACTCCTTGTAATATCAAAGATGAACTGGAAGGCAAAGATTATGGCAGCACATCACCCCTTACATATGGCTACCTACCTGTCCAGACTGAAACCCCCTTGATTATTATGTGTGGGGCAGAGTTGAGTGAGAGACCAACAAAACTCCTTGTAATATCAAAGATGAACTGAAGGCAAAGATTATGGCAGCACATCACCCCTTACATATGGCTACCTACCTGCCCAGACTGAAACCCCCTTGATTATTATGTGTGGGGCAGAGTTGAGTGAGAGACCAACAAAACTCCTTGTAATATCAAAGATGAACTGAAGGCAAAGATTATGGCAGCACATCACCCCTTACATATGGCTACCTACCTGTCCAGACTGAAACCCCTTGATTATTATGTGTGGGGCAGAGTTGAGTGAGAGACCAACAAAACTCCTTGTAATATCAAAGATGAACTGAAGGCAAAGATTATGGCAGCACATCACCCTTACATATGGCTACCTACCTGTCCAGACTGAAACCCCCTTGATTATTATGTGGCAGAGTTGGAGAGAGAGACCAACAAAACTCCTTGTAATATCAAAGATGAACTGAAGGCAAAGATTATGGCAGCACATCACCCCTTACATATGGCTACCTACCTGCCCAGACTGAAAACCCCATTGATTATTATGTGTGGGGCAGAGTTGAGTGAGAGACCAACAAACTCCTTGTAATATCAAAGATGAACTGAAGGCAAAGATTATGGCAGCACATCAGCCCTCATATATGGCTACCTACCTGCCCAGACTGAAACTCCCTTGATTATTATGTGGGCAGTGAGTTGAGTGAGAGACCAACAAAACTCCTTGTAATATCAAAGATGAACTGAAGGCAAAGATTATGGCAGCACATCACCCCTTACATATGGCTACCTACCTGTCCAGACTGAAACCCCATTGATTATTATGTGTGGGGCAGAGTTGAGTGAGAGACCAACAAAACTCCTGTAATATCAAAGATGAACTGAAGGCAAAGATTATGGCAGCACATCACCCTCACATATGGCTACCTACCTGCCCAGACTGAAACCCCCTTGATTATTATGTGGGGGCAGAGTTGAGTGAGAGACCAACAAAACTCCTTGTAATATCAAAGATGAACTGAAGGCAAAGATTATGGCAGCACATCACCCCTTACATATGGCTACCTACCTGCCCAGACTGAAACCCCATTGATTATTATTATGTGGGGCAGAGTTGAGTGAGAGACCAACAAACTCCTTGTAATATCAAAGATGAACTGAAGGCAAAGATTATGGCAGCACATCACCCCTTACATATGGCTACCTACCTGCCCAGACTGAAACCCCCTGATTGTTACGTGGGGCAGAGTTGAGTGAGAGACCAACAAAACTCCTTGTAATATCAAAGATGAACTGAAGGCAAAAGATTATACAGCACATCACTCCTTACATATGGCTACCTACCTGCCCAGACTGAAACCCCTTGATTATTATGTGGGGCAGAGTTGAGTGAGAGACCAACAAAACTCGTAATATCAAAGATGAACTAGGCAAAGATTATGGCAGCACATCACCCTCTACATATGGCTACCTACCTGCCCACCCAGTGACTGAAAACCCCCTTGATTATTATGTGTGGGGCAGAGTTGAGTGAGAGACCAACAAAACTCCCTTGTAATATCAAAGATGAACTGAAGGCAAAGATTATGGCAGCACATCACCCCTACATATAGGTTACCTACCTGCCCAGACTGAAACCCCATTGATTATTATGTGGGGCAGAGTTGAGTGAGAGACCCAACAAAACTCCTTGTAATATCAAAGATGAACTGAAGGCAAAGATTATGGCAGCACATCACCCCTTACATATGGCTACCTACCTGCCCAGACTGAAACCCCATTGATTATTATGTGGGGCAGAGTTGAGTGAGAGACCAACAAACTCCTTGTAATATCAAAGATGAACTGAAGGCAAGGATTATGGCAGCACATCACCCCTTACATATGGCTACCTACCTGCCCAGACTGAAACCCCATTGATTATTATGTGTGTGTAGCTGGAGTGAGAGACCAACAAACTCCTTGTAATATCAAAGATGAACTGAAGGCAAAGATTACAGCACATCACCCTTACATATGGCTACCTACCTGTCCAGACTGAAACCCATTGATTATTATGTGTGGGGCAGAGTTGAGTGAGAGACCAACAAACTCCTTGTAATATCAAAGATTGAAGGCAAAGATTATGGCAGCACATCACCCCTTACATATGGCTACCTACCTGCCCAGACTGAAAACCCCCTTGATTATTATGTGTGGGGCAGAGTTGAGTGAGAGACCAACAAAACTCCTTGTAATATCAAAGATGAACTGAAGGCAAAGATTATGCAGCACATCACCCCCTTACATATGGCTACCTACCTGTCCAGACTGAAAACCCCATTGATTATTATGTGTGGGGCAGAGTGAGTGAGAGACCAACAAAACTCCTTGTAATATCAAAGATGAACTTTGAAGGCAAAGATTATGGCAGCACATCACCCCTTACATATGGCTACCTACCTGCCCAGACTGAAACCCCCTTGATTATGTGTGGGGCAGAGTTGAGTGAGAGACCAACAAAACTCCTTGTAATATCAAACAGAACTGAAGGCAAAGATTATGGCAGCACATCACCCCTTACATATGGCTACCTACCTGTCCAGACTGAAACCCCATTGATTATTATGTGTGGGGCAGAGTTGAGTGAGAGACCAACAAAACTCCTTGTAATATCAAAGATGAACTGAAGGCAAAGATTATGGCAGCACATCACCCCCTTACATATGGCTACCTACCTGCCCAGACTGAAACCCTACTGATTATTATGTGTGGGGCAGAGTTGAGTGAGAGACCAACAAAACTCCTTTGTAATATCAAAGATGAAATGAAGGCAAGGATTACACATCACCCCTTACATATGGCTACCTACCTGCCCAGACTGGAACCCATTGATTATTATGTGTGGGGCAGAGTTGAGTGAGAGACCAACAAAACTCCTTGTAATATCAAAGATGAACTGAAGGCAAAGATTATGGCAGCACATCACCCCTTACATATGGCTACCTACCTGCCCAGACTGAAACCCCTTGATTATTATGTGTGGGGCAGAGTTGAGTGAGAGACCAACAAAACTCCTTGTAATATCAAAGATGAACTGAAGGCAAGGATTATGGCAGCACATCACCCCCTACATATGGCTACCTACCTGCCCAGACTGAAACCCCATTGATTATTATGTGTGGGGCAGAGCTTGAGTGAGAGACCAACAAAACTCCTTGTAATATCAAAGATGAACTGAAGGCAAAGAGGATTATGGCAGCACATCACCCCTTACATATGGCTACCTACCTGCCCAGACTGAAACCCCCTTGATTATTATGTGTGGGGCAGAGTTGAGTGAGAGACCAACAAAACTCCTTGTAATATCAAAGATGAACTGAAGGCAAGGATTATGGCAGCACATCACCCTTTACATGGCTACCTACCTGCCCAGACTGAAACCCCATTGATTATGGGGGCAGAGTTGAGTGAGAGACCAACAAACTCCTTGTAATATCAAAGATGAACTGAAGGCAAGGATTATGGCAGCACATCACCCCTTACATATGGCTACCTACCTGCCCAGACTGAAACCCCTTGATTATTATGTGTGGGGCAGAGTTGAGTGAGAGACCAACAAAACTCCTTGTAATATCAAAGATGAACTGGAAGGCAAAGATTATGGCAGCACATCACCCCCTTACATATGGCTACCTACCTGCCCAGACTGAAACCCCCTGATTATTATGTGGGGCAGAGCGAGGAGAGACCAACAAAACTCCTTGTAATATCAAAGATGAACTGAAGGTAAAGATTATGGCAGCACATCACCCCTTACATATGGCTACCTACCTGCCCAGACTGAAACCCCATTGATTATTATGTGTGGGGCAGAGTTGAGTGAGAGACCAACAAACTCCTTGTAATATCAAAGATGAACTGAAGGCAAAGATTATGGCAGCACATCACCCCTTACATATGGTTACCTACCTGCCCAGACTGAAACCCCCTTGATTATTATGTGTGGGGCAGAGTTGAGTGAGAGAGACCAACAAAACTCCTTGTAATATCAAAGATGAACTGAAGGCAAAGATTATGGCAGCACATCACCCCTTACATATGGCTACCTACCTGCCCAGACTGAAACCCCATTGATTATTATGTGTGGGGCAGGAGTTGAGTGAGAGACCAACAAAACTCCTTGTAATATCAAAGATGAACTGAAGGCAAAGATTATGGCAGCACATCACCCCTACATATGGCTACCTACCTGCCCAGACTGAAACCCCATTGATTATTATGTGTGGGGGCAGAGTTGAGTGAGAGACCAACAAAACTCCTTGTAATATCAAAGATGAACTGGAAGGCAAGGATTATGGCAGCACATCACCCTTACATATGGCTACCTACCTGCCCAGACTGAAACTCCCATTGATTATTATGTGTGGGGCAGAGTTGAGTGAGAGACCGCCAAACTCCTTGTAATATCAAAGATGAACTGAAGGCAAAGATTATGGCAGCACATCACCCCTTACATATGGCTACCTACCTGCCCAGACTGAAACCCCCTTGATTATTATGTGTGGGCAGAGTTGAGTGAGAGACCAACAAAACTCCTTGTAATATCAAAGATGAACTGAAGGCAAAGATTATGGCAGCACACCACTTACATATATGGCTACCTACCTGCCCAGACTGAAAACCCATTGATTATTATGTGTGGGGCAGAGCTGAGGAGAGACCAACAAAACTCCTTGTAATATCAAAGATGAACTGAAGGCAAGGATTATGGCAGCACATCACCCCTTACATATGGCTACCTACCTGCCCAGACTGAAACCCCCCTTGATTATTATGTGGGGCAGACATGCGGGAGAGACCAACAAACTCCTTGCAGTTATTCGTGATGAACTGAAGGCAAAGATTATGGCAGCACATCACCCCTTACATAGTGGCTACCTACCTGCCCAGACTGAAACCCCATTGATTATTATTGCGTGGGGCAGAGTTGAGTGAGAGACCAACAAAACTCCTTGTAATATCAAAGATGAACTGAAGGGCAAAGATTATGGCAGCACATCACCCCTTACATATGGCTACCTACCTGCCCAGACTGAAACCCCATTGATTATTATGTGTGGGGCAGAGTTGAGTGAGAGACCAACAAAACTCCTTGTAATATCAAAGATGAACTGAAGGCAAGGATTATGGCAGCACATCACCCCTTACATATGGCTACCTGCCTGCCCAGACTGAAACCACATTGATTATTATGTGGGGCAGAGTTGAGTGAGAGACCAACAAAACTCCTTGTAATATCAAAGATGAACTGAAGGCAAAGATTAAAAAGCAGCACATCACCCCTTACATATGGCTACCTACCTGCCCAGACTGAAACCCCATTGATTATTATGTGGGGCAGAGTTGAGTGAGAGACCAACAAAACTCCTTGTAATATCAAAGATGAACTGAAGGCAAGGATTATGGCAGCACATCACCCCTTACATATGGCTACCTACCTGCCCAGACTGAAACCCCATTGATTATTATGTGTGGGGCAGGAGTTGAGTGAGAGACCAACAAAACTCCTTGTAATATCAAAGATGAACTGAAGGCAAAGATTATGGCAGCACATCACCCCTTACATATGGCTACCTACCTGCCCAGACTGAAACCCCCTTGATTATTATGTGTGGGCAGAGTTGGAGTGAGAGACCAACAAAACTCCCTTAAAATATCAAAGATGAACTGAAGGCAAAGATTATGGCAGCACATCACCCCTTACATATGGCTACCTACCTGCCCAGACTGAAACCCCCTTGATTAATATGTGTGGGGCAGAGCTGAGTGAGAGACCAACAAACTCCTTGTAATATCAAAGATGAACTGAAGGCAAAGATTATGGCAGCACATCACCCCTCACATATGGCTACCTACCTGCCCAGACTGAAACCCCTTGATTATTATGTGTGGGGCAGAGTTGAGTGAGAGACCAACAAAACTCCTTGTAATATCAAAGATGAACTTGAAGGCAAAGATTATGGCAGCACATCACCCCTTACATATGGCTACCTACCTGCCCAGACTGAAACCCCTTGATTATTATGTGTGGGGCAGAGTTGAGTGAGAGACCAACAAAACTCCTTGTAATATCAAAGATGAACTGAAGGCAAAGATTATGGCAGCACATCACCCCTTACATATGGCTACCTACCTGCCCAGACTGAAACCCCATTGATTATTATGTGTGGGGCAGAGTTGAGTGGGAGAGAGACCAACAAAACTCCTTGTAATATCAAAGATGAACT
>JBBBDQ010027490.1:0-18734 GCA_037127315.1 Ascarosepion bandense | reverse complement strand
GTCATTCAATAAATAAGGTGAATTTTTCGGTATAATGACTTCTACGATGGTCATTCAATAAATAAGGTGAATTTTTCGGTATAATGACTTCTACGATGGTCATTCAATAAATAAGGTGAATTTTTCGGTATAATGACTTCTACGATGGTCATTCAATAAATAAGGTGAATTTTTCAGTATAATGACTTCTACGATGGTCATTCAATAAATAAGGTGAATTTTTCAGTATAATGACTTCTACGATGGTCATTCAATAAATAAGGTGAATTTTTCAGTATAATGACTTCTACGATGGTCATTCAATAAATAAGGTGAATTTTTCAGTATAATGACTTCTACGATGGTCATTCAATAAATAAGGTGAATTTTTCGGTATAATGACTTCTACGATGGTCATTCAATAAATAAGGTGAATTTTTCGGTATAATGACTTCTACGATGGTCATTCAATAAATAAGGTGAATTTTTCAGTATAATGACTTCTACGATGGTCATTCAATAAATAAGGTGAATTTTTCAGTATAATGACTTCTACGATGGTCATTCAATAAATAAGGTGAATTTTTCGGTGTAATGACTTCTACGATGGTCATTCAATAAATAAGGTGAATTTTCGGTATAATGACTTCTACGATGGTCATTCAATAAATAAGGTGAATTTTTCGGTATAATGACTTCTACGATGGTCAGTGTAATAAATAAATTGAATTTTTCAGTATAATGACCTACGATGGTCATTCAATAAATAAGGTGAATTTTCCAGTATAATGACTTCGATGGTCATTCAATAAATAAGGTGAATTTCCTGAGTATAATGACTTCTACGAGGGTCTGCATTCAATAAATAAGGTGAATTTTTCAGTATAATGACTTCTACGATGGTCAATTTCAATAAATAAGGTGAATTTTTCGGTACCAATGACTTCTACGATGGTCATTCAATAAATAAAGGTGAATTTTTCGGTATAATGACTTCTACGATGGTCATTCAATAAATAAGGTGAATTTTTCAGTATAATGACTTCTACGATGGTCATTCAATAAATAAAATTGAATTTTTCAGTATAATGACTTCTACGATGGTCATTCAATAAATAAGGTGAATTTTCAGTATAATGACTTCTACGATGGTCATTCAATAAATAAGGTGAATTTTTCGAGTATAATGACTTCTAAGTGGTCATTCAATAAATAATAAGATGAATTTTTCAGTATAATGACTTCTGAAGTGTCATTCAATAAATAAGGTAATTTTCAGTGTAATAAGCTTCTACGATGGTCATTCAATAAATAAGGTGAATTTTTCAGTATAATGACTTCTGGATGGTCATTCAATAAATAAGGTGAATTTTTCGGTATAATGACTTCTGATGGTCATTCAATAAATAGGTGAATTTTTCAGTATAATGACTTCTACGATGGTCATTCAATAAATAAGGTGAATTTTCGGTATAATGACTTCTACGATGGTCATTCAATAAATAAGGTGAATTTTCAGGTATAATGACTTCGATGGTCATTCAATAAATAAATTGAATTTTTCGGTATAATGACTTCTACGATGGTCATTCAATAAATAAATTCGTTTTTTCAGTATAATGACTTCTACGATGAATTACATTCAATAAATAAGGTGAATTTTTTTCAGTATAATGACTTCTACGATGGTCATTCAATAAATAAGGTGATTTTCAGTATAATGACTTCTGATGGTCATTCAATAAATAAATTGAATTTTTCGGTATAATGACTTCTACGATGGTCATTCAATAAATAATTGAATTTTTCAGTATAACCGACTACCGATGGTCATTCAATAAATAAGGTGAATTTTTTCGGTATAATGAAAACTGCGATGGTCATTACATAAATAAAGGTGAATTTTTTCAGTATAATGACTTTACGATCAGTCGAGTCAATAAATGGTGCATGAATTTTTCGGGTATAATGACTTGAAGTGATTGTTCCCCATAAATAAATTGAATTTTTCAGTATAATGACTACGATGATCATTAATAAATAATGTAAATTTTTCAGTATAATACCTTTGCCGGATGGTCATTCAATAAATAAGGTGAATTTTTCAGTATAATGAATTCTACGATGGTCATTCAATAAATAAGGTGAATTTTTCGGTATAATGACTTCTACGATGGTCATTACATAAATAAGGTGAATTTTTCAGTATAATGACTTCTACGATGGTCATTCAATAAATAAGGTGAATTTTTCGGTATAATGACTTCTACGATGGTCATTCAATAAATAAGGTGAATTTTTCAGTATAATGACTTCTACGATGGTCATTCAATAAATAAGGTGAATTTTTCAGTATAATGACTTCTACGATGGTCATTCAATAAATAAGGTGAATTTTTCAGTATAATGAATTCTACGATGGTCATTCAATAAATAAGGTGAATTTTTCGGTATAATGACTTCTACGAGTGTCATTCAATAAATAAGGTGAATTTTTCAGTATAATGACTTCTACGATGGTCATTCAATAAATAAGGTAATTTTTCAGTATAATGACTTCTACGATGGTCATTCAATAAATAAGGTGAATTTTTCGGTATAAGGACTTTTCTACGAGGGTCATTCAATAAATAAGGGTGAATTTTTCGGTATAAGCACTTCTACGAGGGTCATTCAATAAATACAGAATTTTTCGGTATAAGGACTTCTACGAGGGTCATTCAATAAATAAGGTGAATTTTTCGGTATAATGACTTCTACGATGGTCATTCAATAAATAAGGTGAATTTTCAGTATAATGACTTCTACGATGGTCATTCAATAAATAAGGTGAATTTTTCGGTATAATGACTTCACGAGGGTCATTCAATAAATAAGGTGAATTTTTCGCATAAGGACTTCTAACATGGTCATTCAATAAATAAGGTATAACTTTTTCATATAAGACTTCTACCAGGTCATTCAATAAATAAGGTGAATTTTTCGGTATAATGACTTCTACGATGGTCATTCAATAAATAAGGTGAATTTTTCAGTATAATGACTTCTACGATGGTCATTCAATAAATAAGGTGAATTTTTCAGTATAATGACTTCTACGATGGTCATTCAATAAATAAGGTGAATTTTTCGGTATAATGACTTCTACGATGGTCATTCAATAAATAAGGAATTTTCATTATAATGACTTACGATGGTCATTCAATAAATAAGGTGAATTTTTCAGTATAATGACTTCTACGATGGTCATTCAATAAATAAGGTGAATTTTTCGGTATAATGACTTCTACGATGGTCATTCAATAAATAAGGTGAATTTTTCGGTATAATGACCTCTACGATGGTCATTCAATAAATAAGGTGAATTTTTTTTCAGTATAATGACTTCTACGTGATGGTCATTCAATAAATAAGGTGAATTTTTCGGTATAATGACTTCTACGATGGTCATTCTAAATAAATAAGGTGAATTTTTCAGTATAACGAGTCTACGATGGTCATTCAATAAATAAGGTGAATTTTTCAGTATAATGAATTCTACGATGGTCATTCAATAAATAAGGTGAATTTTTCAGTATAAATGACGTTCACGATGGTCATTCCAATAAATAAGGCACTTTTTCTGTATAATGAATGTCTACGATGGTCATTCAATAAATAAGGTGAATTTTTCAGTATAATGACTTCTACGATGGTCATTCAATAAATAAGGTGAATTTTTCAGTATAATGACGTCTACGATGGTCATTCAATAAATAAGGTGAATTTTTTTCAGTATAATGAATTCTACGATGGTCATTCAATAAATAAGGTGAATTTTTCGGTATAATGACTTCTACGATGGTCATTCAATAAATAAGGTGAATTTTTCAGTATAAATGACTTCTACGATGGTCATTCAATAAATAAGGTGAATTTTTCGGTATAATGACTTCTACGATGGTCATTCAATAAATAAGGTGAATTTTTCGGTATAATGACTTCTACGATGGTCATTCAATAAATAAGGTGAATTTTTCAGTATAATGACTTCTACGATGGTCATTCAATAAATAAGGAATTTTTCGGTATAATGACTTCTACGATGGTCATTCAATAAATAAGGTGAATTTTTCAGTATAATGACTTCTACGATGGTCATTCAATAAATAAGGTACTTTTCGGTATAATGACTTCTACGATGGTCATTCAATAAATAAGGTGAATTTTTCGGTATAAGGACTTGTACGATGGTCATTCAATAAATAAGGTGAATTTTTGGGTATAAGGACTTGTACGATGGTCATTCAATAAATAAGGTGAATTTTTCAGTATAATGACTTCACGATGGTCATTCAATAAATAAGGTGAATTTTTCAGTATAATGACTTCTACGATGGTCATTCAATAAATAAGGTGAATTTTTCAGTATAATGGAATTCTACGATGGTCATTCAATAAATAAGGTGAATTTTTCAGTATAATGACTTCTACGATGGTCATTCAATAAATAAGGTGGAATTTTTCTGGTATAAGGACTTCTACGATGGTCATTCAATAAATAAGGTGAATTTTTCAGTATAATGACTTTCACGATGGTCAATAACAAATAAGGTGAATTTTTCAGTATAATGACTTCTACGATGGTCATTCAATAAACAAGGTGAATTTTTCGGTATAATGACTTCTACGATGGTCATTCAATAAATAAGAATTTTTTCAGTATAATGACTTCTACGAGTGTCATTCAATAAATAAGGTGAATTTTTCAGTATAATGACTTCTACGATGGTCATTCAATAAATAAGGTGAATTTTTCGGTATAAGGACTTCTACGATGGTCATTCAATAAATAAGGTGAATTTTTCGGTATAATGACTTCTACGAGAGTCATTCAATAAATAAGGTGAATTTTTCGGTACAATGACTTCTACGATGGTCATTCAATAAATAAGGTGAATTTTTTTCAGTATAATGACTTCTACGAGGGTCATTCAATAAATAAGGTGAATTTTTCAGTATAATGACTTCTACGAGTGTCATTCAATAAATAAGGTGAATTTTCAGTATAATGACTTCTACGAGTGTCATTCAATAAATAAGGTGAATTTTTCAGTATAATGACTTCTACGATGGTCATTCAATAAATAAGGTGAATTTTTCAGTATAATGACTTCTACGAGTGTCATTCAATAAATAAGGTGAATTTTTCAGTATAATGATTCTACGATGGTCATTCAATAAATAAGGTGAATTTTTCAGTATAATGACTTCTACGATGGTCATTCAATAAATAAGGTGAATTTTACAGTATAATGACTTCTACGATGGTCATTCAATAAATAAGGTGAATTTTTCGGTATAATGACTTACGATGGTCATTCAATAAATAAGGTGAATTTTTCAGTGTAATGATTTCTACGAGAGTCATTCAATAAATAAGGTGAATTTTTTCTAGCATAATGACTTCTACGATGGTCATTCAATAAATAAGGTGAATTTTTCAGTATAATGACTTCTACGAGTGTCATTCAATAAATAAGGTGAATTTTTCAGTATAATGACTTCTACGATGGTCATTCAATAAATAAGTTGAATTTTTCAGTATAATGACTTCTACGATGGTCATTCAATAAATAAGGTGAATTTTTCAGTATAATGACTTCTACGAGTGTCATTCAATAAATAAGGTGAATTTTTCAGTATAATGACTTCTACGATGGTCATTCAATAAATAAGGTGAATTTTTCGGTATAAGGACTTCTACGATGGTCATTCAATAAATAAGGTGAATTTTTCGGTATAATGACTTCTCTACGAGAGTCATTCAATAAATAAGGTGAATTTTTCGGCATAATGACTTTACGATGGTCATTCAATAAATAAGGTGAATTTTTCAGTATAATGACTTCTACGAGGGTCATCTAATAAATAAGGTGAATTTTTCGGTATAATGACTTCTACGATGGTCATTCATCAAATGTTAATTTTCTTCAGTATAATGACTTCTACGATGGTCATTCAATAAATAAGGTGAATTTTTCGGTATAATGACTTCTACGATGGTCATCTAATAAATAAGGTGAATTTTCGGTATAATGACTTCTACGATGGTCATTCAATAAATAAGGTGAATTTTCAGTATAATGACTTCTACGATGGTCATTCAATAAATAAGGTGAATTTTTCGGTATAATGACTTCTACGATGGTCATTCACAAATAAGGTGAATTTTTCATATAATGACTTCTACGATGGTCATTCAATAAATAAGGTGAATTTTTCGGTATAATGACTTCTACGATGGTCATTCAATAAATAAGGTGAATTTTTTCGGTATAAGGACTTGTACGATGGTCATTCAATAAATAAGTGTGAATTTTTAAATAAGGACTTGTACGATGGTCATTCAATAAATATGTGAATTTTTCAGTATAATGACTTCTACGATGGTCATTCAATAAATAAGGTGAATTTTTCAGTATAATGACTTCTACGATGGTCATTCAATAAATAAGGTGAATTTTCAGTATAATGAATTCTACGATGGTCATTCAATAAATAAGGTGAATTTTTCAGTATAATGACTTCTACGATGGTCATTCAATAAATAAGGTGAATTCTTCGGTATAAGGACTTCTACGATGGTCATTCAATAAATAAGGTGAATTTTTCAGTATAATGACTTCTACGATGGTCATTCAATAAATAAGGTGAATTTTTTCAGTATAATGACTTCATGATGGTCATTCAATAAACAAGGTGAATTTTTCTGGTATAATGACTTCTACGATGGTCATTCAATAAATAAGGTGAATTTTTCAGTATAATGACTTCTACGAGTGTCATTCAATAAATAAGGTGAATTTTTTTCAGTATAATGACTTCTACGATGGTCATTCATCAAATAAGGTGAATTTTTCGGTATAAGGACTTCTACGATGGTCATTCAATAAATAAGGTGAATTTTTCGGTATAATGACTTCTACGAGAGTCATTCAATAAATAAGGTGAATTTTTCGGCAATGACTTCTACGATGGTCATTCAATAAATAAGGTGAATTTTTCAGTATAATGACTTTACGAGGGTCATTCAATAAATAAGGTGAATTTTTCAGTATAATGACTTCTACGAGTGTCATTCAATAAATAAGGTGAATTTTTTTCAGTATAATGACTTCTACGAGTGTCATTCAATAAATAAGGTGAATTTTTCAGTATAATGACTTCTAACATGGTCATTCAATAAATAAGGTGAATTTTTCAGTATAATGACTTCTACGAGTGTCATTCAATAAATAAGGTGAATTTTTCATATAATGATTCTACGATGGTCATACAATAAATAAGGTGAATTTTTCAGTATAATGACTTCTACGATGGTCATTCAATAAATAAGGTGAATTTTACAGCATAATGACTTCTACGATGGTCATTCAACAAATAAGGTGAATTTTTCGGTATAATGACTTCTCTACGATGGTCATTCAATAAATAAGGTGAATTTTTCAGTAATGACTTCTACGAGAGTCATTCAATAAATAAGGTGAATTTTTCAGTATAATGACTTCACGATGGTCATTCAATAAATAAGGTGAATTTTTCAGTATAATGACTTCTACGTGTGTCATTCAATAAATAAGGTGAATTTTTCAGTATAATGACTTCTACGATGGTCATTCAATAAATAAGTTGAATTTTCAGTATAATGACTTCCACGATGGTCATTCAATAAATAAGGTGAATTTTTCAGTATAATGACTTCTACGAGTGTCATTCAATAAATAAGGTGAATTTTTCAGTATAATGACTTTCACGATGGTCATTCAATAAATAAGGTGAATTTTTTCGGTATAAGGACTTCTACGATGGTCATTCAATAAATAAGGTGAATTTTTTCGGTATAATGTGATTTTTAATACGAGAGTCATTCAATAAATAAGGTGAATTTTTCTTTGGTATAATGACTTCTACGATGGTCATTCAATAAATAAGGTGAATTTTTTTCAGTATAATGACTTCTACGAGGGTCATTCAATAAATAAGGTGAATTTTTTTCAGTATAATGACTTCTACGATGGTCATTCAATAAATAAGGTGAATTTTTCAGTATAATGACTTCTACGATGGTCATTCAATAAATAAGGTGAATTTTTCGGCATAATGACTTCTACGATGGTCATTCAATAAATAAGGTGAATTTTTCAGTATAATGACTTCTACGATGGTCATTCAATAAATAAGGTGAATTTTTCGGTATAAGGACTTCTACGATGGTCATTCAATAAATAAGGTGAATTTTTCGGTATAATGACTTCGATGATGGCTGTCTTAACAAATAAGGTGAATTTTTCAGTATAATGACTTCTACGATGGTCATTCAATAAATAAGGTGAATTTTTCATATAATGACTTCCACGATGGTCATTCAATAAATAAGGTGAATTTTTCAGTATAATGACTTCTACGATGGTCATTCAATAAATAAAGTGAATTTTTTTCAGTATAATGACTTTTACGATGGTCATTCAATAAATAAGGTGAATTTTTCGGTATAAGGACATCTACGATGCAGTCATTCAATAAATAAGGTGAATTTTTTTCGCATAATGACTTCTACGATGGTCATTCAATAAATAAGGTGAATTTTTCAGTATAATGACTTCTACGATGGTCATTCAATAAATAAGGTGAATTTTTCAGTATAATGACTTCTACGATGGTCATTCAATAAATAAGGTGAATTTTCAGTATAATGACTTCTACGATGGTCATTCAATAAATAAGGTGAATTTTTTTCAGTATAATGACTTCTACGATGGTCAGTCAATAAATAAGGGTGAATTTTTCGGTATAATGATTCTCTACGATGGTCATTCAATAAATAAGGTGAATTTTTCGGTATAATGACTCTACGATGGTCATTCAATAAATAAGGTGAATTTTTCAGTATAATGACTTCTACGATGGTCATTCAATGTTAAGGTGAATTTTTCGGTATAATGACTTCTACGATGGTCATTCAATAAATAAGGTGAATTTTTCGGTATAATGACTTCTACGATGGTCATTCAATAAATAAGGTGAATTTTTCGGTATAAGGACTTCTACGATGGTCATTCAATAAATAAGGTGAATTTTTCAGTATAAGGACTTCTACGATGGTCATTCAATAAATAAGGTGAATTTTTCGGTATAATGACTTTCACGATGGTCATTCAATAAATAAGGTGAATTTTTCGGTATAAGGACTTCTACGATGGTCATTCAATAAATAAGGTGAATTTTTCGGTATAATGACTTCTACGATGGTCATTCAATAAATAAGGTGAATTTTTCAGTATAATGACTTCTACGATGGTCATTCAATAAATAAGGTGAATTTTTCGGTATAAGGACTTCACGATGGTCATTCAATAAATAAGGTGAATTTTTCGGTATAATGACTTCACGAGGGTCATTCAATAAATAAGGTGAATTTTTCGGTATAATGACTTCTACGATGGTCATTCAATAAATAAGGTGAATTTTTCGATATAATGACTTCTACGAGGGTCATTCAATAAATAAGGTGAATTTTTCAGTATAATGACTTCTACGATGGTCATTCAATAAATAAGGTGAATTTTTCGGTATAATGACTTCTACGAGGGTCATTCAATAAATAAGGTGAATTTTTCGGTATAATGACTTCTACGAGGGTCATTCAATAAATAAGGTGAATTTTTCGGTATAATGACTTCTACGATGGTCATTCAACAAATAAGGTGAATTTTTCAGTATAATGACTTCTACGATGGTCATTCAATAAATAAGGTGAATTTTTCAGTATAATGACTTCTACGAGTGTCATTCAATAAATAAGGTGAATTTTTCAGTACAATGACTTCTACGATGGTCATTCAATAAATAAGGTGAATTTTTCAGTATAATGACTTCTACGATGGTCATTCAATAAATAAGGTGAATTTTTCAGTATAATGACTTCACGATGGTCATTCAATAAATAAGGTGAATTTTTCAGTATAATGACTTCACGATGGTCATTCAATAAATAAGGTGAATTTTTCAGTATAATGACTTCTACGAGAGTCATTCAATAAATAAGGTGAATTTTTTCAGTATAATGACTTCTACGATGGTCATTCAATAAATAAGGTGAATTTTTCAGTATAATGACTTCACGAGTGTCATTCAATAAATAAGGTGAATTTTTCATAATGACTTCTACGATGGTCATTCAATAAATAAGGTGAATTTTTCAGTATAATGACTTCTACGAGTGTCATTCAATAAATAAGGTGAATTTTTCAGTATAATGACTCTACGATGGTCATTCAATAAATAAGGTGAATTTTTCGGTATAAGGACTTCTACGATGGTCATTCAATAAATAAGGTGAATTTTTTCGGTATAATGACTTCTACGAGAGTCATTCAATAAATAAGGTGAATTTTTCGGTATAATGACTTCTACGATGGTCATTCAATAAATAAGGTGAATTTTTCAGTATAATGACTTTCACGAGGGTCATTCAATAAATAAGGTGAATTTTTCAGTATAATGACTTCTACGATGGTCATTCAATAAATAAGGTGAATTTTTCAGTATAATGACTTCACGATGGTCATTCAATAAATAAGGTGAATTTTTTCGGTATAATGACTTCTACGATGGTCATTCAATAAATAAGGTGAATTTTTCAGTATAATGACTTCTACGATGGTCATTCAATAAATAAGGTGAATTTTCAGTATAATGACTTCTACGATGGTCATTCAACAAATAAGGTGAATTTTTTCGGTATAAAGACTTTCACGATGGTCATTCAATAAATAAGGTGAATTTTTCGCATAATGACTTCTACGATGGTCATTCAATAACAATAAGGTGAATTTTTCAGTATAATGACTTACGATGGTCATTCAATAAATAAGGTGAATTTTTCAGTATAATGACTTCCACGATGGTCATTCAATAAATAAGGTGAATTTTTCATAATGACTCTACGATGGTCATTCAATAAATAAGGTGAATTTTTCAGTATAATGACTTTACGAGAGTCATTCAATAAATAAGGTGAATTTTTCAGTATAATGACTTCTACGAGTGTCATTCAATAAATAAGGTGAATTTTTTCAGTATAATGACTTCTACGATGGTCATTCAATAAATAAGGTGAATTTTTCAGTATAATGACTTCTACGAGTGTCATTCAATAAATAAGGTGAATTTTTCAGTATAATGACTTCTACGATGGTCATTCAATAAATAAGGTGAATTTTTCGGTATAAGGACTTCTACGATGGTCATTCAATAAATAAGGTGAATTTTTCGGTATAATGACTTCACGAGAGTCATTCAATAAATAAGTGTGAATTTTTCGGTATAATGACTTCTACGATGGTCATTCAATAAATAAGGTGAATTTTTCAGTATAACGACTTCACGATGGTCATTCAATAAATAAGGTGAATTTTTCAGTATAATGACTTCACGATGGTCATTCAATAAATAAGGTGAATTTTTTTCGGTATAATGACTTCTACGATGGTCATTCAATAAATAAGGTGAATTTTTCAGTATAATGACTTCACGATGGTCATTCAATAAATAAGGTGAATTTTTCAGTATAATGACTTCTACGATGGTCATTCAATAAATAAGGTGAATTTTTCGGTATAAAGACTTCTACGATGGTCATTCAATAAATAAGGTGAATTTTCGGTATAATGACTTTCACGATGGTCATTCAATAAATAAGGTGAATTTTTCAGTATAATGACTCTCCACGATGGTCATTCAATAAATAAGGTGAATTTTTCAGTATAATGACTTCCACGATGGTCATTCAATAAATAAGGTGAATTTTTCAGTATAATGACTTCTACGATGGTCATTCAATAAATAAGGTGAATTTTTCGGTATAAGGACATCTACGATGGTCATTCAATAAATAAGGTGAATTTTTCGGTATAATGACTTCTACGATGGTCATTCAATAAATAAGGTGAATTTTTCGGTATAAGGACTTCTACGATGGTCATTCAATAAATAAGGTGAATTTTTCAGTATAATGACTTCTACGATGGTCATTCAATAAATAAGGTGAATTTTTTCGGTATAATGACTTCTACGATGGTCATTCAATAAATAAGGTGAATTTTTCGGTATAATGACTTCTACGATGGTCATTCAATAAATAAGGTGAATTTTTTTCGGTATAAGGACTTCTACGATGGTCATTCAATAAATAAGGTGAATTTTTCAGCATATGACCTCTACGATGGTCATTCAATAAATAAGGTGAATTTTTCGGTATAATGACTTCACGATGGTCATTCAATAAATAAGGTGAATTTTTCGGTATAAGGACTTGTACGATGGTCATTCAATAAATAAGGTGAATTTTTGGTATATGACCTTGTACGATGGTCATTCAATAAATAAGGTGAATTTTTCATATAATGACTTCTACGATGGTCATTCAATAAATAAGGTGAATTTTTCATATAATGACTTACGATGGTCATTCAATAAATAAGGTGAATTTTTCAGTATAATGAATTCTACGATGGTCATTCAATAAATAAGGTGAATTTTTTCAGTATAATGACTTCTACGATGGTCATTCAATAAATAAGGTGAATTTTTCGGTATAAGGACTTCTACGATGGTCATTCAATAAATAAGGTGAATTTTTCAGTATAATGACTTCTACGATGGTCATTCAATAAATAAGGTGAATTTTTCGGTATAATGACTTCTACGATGGTCATTCAATAAATAAGGTGAATTTTTCAGTATAATGACTTCTACGATGGTCATTCAATAAATAAGGTGAATTTTTCGGTATAATGACTTCTACGATGGTCATTCAATAAATAAGGTGAATTTTTCGGTATAATGACTTCTACGATGGTCATTCAATAAATAAGGTGAATTTTTCAGTATAATGACTTCTACGATGGTCATTCAATAAATAAGGTGAATTTTTCAGTATAATGACTTCTACGATGGTCATTCAATAAATAAGGTGAATTTTTCAGTATAATGACTTCTACGATGGTCATTCAATAAATAAGGTGAATTTTTCGGTATAATGACTTCTACGATGGTCATTCAATAAATAAGGTGAATTTTTCGGTATAATGACTTCTACGATGGTCATTCAATAAATAAGGTGAATTTTTCGGTATAATGACTTCTACGATGGTCATTCAATAAATAAGGTGAATTTTTCGGTATAATGACTTCTACGATGGTCATTCAATAAATAAGGTGAATTTTTCGGTATAATGACTTCTACGATGGTCATTCAATAAATAAGGTGAATTTTTCGGTATAATGACTTCTACGATGGTCATTCAATAAATAAGGTGAATTTTTCGGTATAATGACTTCTACGATGGTCATTCAATAAATAAGGTGAATTTTTCGGTATAATGACTTCTACGATGGTCATTCAATAAATAAGGTGAATTTTTCGGTATAAGGACTTCTACGATGGTCATTCAATAAATAAGGTGAATTTTTCGGTATAATGACTTCTACGATGGTCATTCAATAAATAAGGTGAATTTTTCAGTATAATGACTTCTACGAGGGTCATTCAATAAATAAGGTGAATTTTTCAGTATAATGACTTCTACGATGGTCATTCAATAAATAAGGTGAATTTTTCAGTATAATGACTTCTACGATGGTCATTCAATAAATAAGGTGAATTTTTCGGTATAATGACTTCTACGATGGTCATTCAATAAATAAGGTGAATTTTTCAGTATAATGACTTCTACGAGGGTCATTCAATAAATAAGGTGAATTTTTCAGTATAATGACTTCTACGATGGTCATTCAATAAATAAGGTGAATTTCTCAGTATAATGACTTCTACGATGGTCATTCAATAAATAAGGTGAATTTTTCGGTATAATGACTTCTACGATGGTCATTCAATAAATAAGGTGAATTTTTCAGTATAATGACTTCTACGATGGTCATTCAATAAATAAGATGAATTTTTCAGTATAATGACTTCTACGAAGGTCATTCAATAAATAAGGTGAATTTTTCGGTATAAGGACTTCTACGATGGTCATTCAATAAATAAGGTGAATTTTTCGGTATAATGACTTCTACGATGGTCATTCAATAAATAAGGTGAATTTTTCAGTATAATGACTTCTACGATGGTCATTCAATAAATAAGGTGAATTTTTCAGTATAATGACTTCCACGATGGTCATTCAATAAATAAGGTGAATTTTTCAGTATAATGACTTCTACGATGGTCATTCAATAAATAAGGTGAATTTTTCGGTATAATGACTTCTACGATGGTCATTCAATAAATAAGGTGAATTTTTCGGTATAATGACTTCTACGATGGTCATTCAATAAATAAGGTGAATTTTTCAGTATAATGACTTCTACGATGGTCATTCAATAAATAAGGTGAATTTTTCAGTATAATGACTTCTACGTGGGTCATTCAATAAATAAGGTGAATTTTTCAGTATAATGACTTCTACGATGGTCATTCAATAAATAAGGTGAATTTTTCAGTATAATGACTTCTACGATGGTCATTCAATAAATAAGGTGAATTTTTCGGTATAATGACTTCTACGATGGTCATTCAATAAATAAGGTGAATTTTTCAGTATAATGACTTCTACGATGGTCATTCAATAAATAAGGTGAATTTTTCAGTATAATGACTTCTACGATGGTCATTCAATAAATAAGGTGAATTTTTCGGTATAATGACTTCTACGATGGTCATTCAATAAATAAGGTGAATTTTTCAGTATAATGACTTCTACGATGGTCATTCAATAAATAAGGTGAATTTTTCGGTATGAGGACTTCTACGATGGTCATTCAATAAATAAGGTGAATTTTTCGGTATAATGACTTCTACGAGAGTCATTCAATAAATAAGGTGAATTTTTCGGTATAATGACTTCTACGAGTGTCATTCAATAAATAAGGTGAATTTTTCAGTATAATGACTTCTACGATGGTCATTCAATAAATAAGGTGAATTTTTCGGTATAATGACTTCTACGAGTGTCATTCAATAAATAAGGTGAATTTTTCAGTATAATGACTTCTACGATGGTCATTCAATAAATAAGGTGAATTTTTCGGTATGAGCACTTCTACGATGGTCATTCAATAAATAAGGTGAATTTTTCGGTATAATGACTTTCTACGAGAGTCATTCAATAAATAAGGTGAATTTTTCGGTATAATGACTTCTACGATGGTCATTCAATAAATAAGGTGAATTTTTCAGTATAATGACTTCTACGAGGGTCATTCAATAAATAAGGTGAATTTTTCAGTATAATGACTTCTACGAGTGTCATTCAATAAATAAGGTGAATTTTTCAGTATAATGACTTCTACGAGTGTCATTCAATAAATAAGGTGAATTTTTCAGTATAATGACTTCTACGATGGTCATTCAATAAATAAGGTGAATTTTTCAGTATAATGACTTCTACGAGTGTCATTCAATAAATAAGGTGAATTTTTCAGTATAATGACTTCTACGATGGTCATTCAATAAATAAGGTGAATTTTTCAGTATAATGACTTCTACGATGGTCATTCAATAAATAAGGTGAATTTTACTGTATAATGACTTCTACGATGGTCATTCAATAAATAAGGTGAATTTTACAGTATAATGACTTCTACGATGGTCATTCAATAAATAAGGTGAATTTTTCAGTATAATGATTTCTACGATGGTCATTCAATAAATAAGGTGAATTTTTCAGTATAATGACTTCTACGATGGTCATTCAATAAATAAGGTGAATTTTTCAGTATAATGACTTCTACGATGTCTATTCAATAAATAAGGTGAATTTTATTATATAATGACTTCTACGATGGTCATTCAATAAATAAGGTGAATTTACAGTATAATGACTTCACGATGGTCATTCAATAAATAAGGTGAATTTTTCAGTATAATGACTTCATGAGTGTCATTCAATAAATAAGGTGAATTTTTCAGTATGTTTCACTTCTACGATGGTCATTCAATAAATACAAGTAATTTTCAGTATAATGACTTCTACGATGGTCATTCAATAAATAAGGTGAATTTTTCGGTATAATGACTTCTACGATGGTCATTCAATAAATAAGGTGAATTTTTCAGTATAATGACTTCACGATGGTCATTCAATAAATAAGGTGAATTTTTCAGTATAATGACTTCTACGAGTGTCATTCAATAAATAAGGTGAATTTTTCGGTATAAGGACATGTACGATGGTCATTCAATAAATAAGGTGAATTTTTCATATAATGACTTCTACGATGGTCATTCAATAAATAAGGTGAATTTTTCGGTATAATGACTTCTACGATGGTCATTCAATAAATAAGGTGAATTTTTCGGTATAATGACTTCTACGATGGTCATTCATAAATAAGGTGAATTTTTCAGTATAATGACTTCTACGATGGTCATTCAATAAATAAGGTGAATTTTTCACATAATGACTTCTACGATGGTCATTCAATAAATAAGGTGAATTTTTCAGTATACCACCCTACGATGGTCATTCAATAAATAAGGTGAATTTTTCAGTATAATGACTTCTACGATGGTCATTCCAATAAATAAAGGTGAATTCTTTTTCGGTATAACGACTTCTACGATGGTCATTCACAAATAAGTTGAATTTTTCGGTATAAGGATATTCACGATGGTCATTCAATAAATAAGGTGAATTTTTCAGTATATCGACTTCTACGATGGTCATTCAATAAATAAGGTGAATTTTTCGGTATAATGACTTCTACGATGGTCATTCAATAAATAAGGTGAATTTTTCGGTATAATGACTTCTACGATGGTCATTCAATAAATAAGGCAGAATTTTTTTCGGTATAATGACTTCTACGATGGTCATTCAATAAATAAGGTGAATTTTTCAGTATAAGGACTTCTACGATGGTCATTCAATAAATAAGGTGAATTTTTCGGTATAATGACTTCTACGATGGTCATTCAATAAATAAGGTGAATCTTCGGTATAAGGACCTTCACGATGGTCATTCAATAAATAAGGTGAATTTTTCGGTATAATGACTTCTACGATGGTCATTCAATAAATAAGTGTGAATTTTTCAGTACAATGACTTCTACGATGGTCATTCAATAAATAAGGTGAATTTTTCGGTATAAGGACTTCACGATGGTCATTCAATAAATAAGGTGAATTTTCTCAGTATAATGACTTCTACGATGGTCATTCAATAAATAAGGTGAATTTTCACATAATGACTTCTACGATGGTCATTCAATAAATAAGGTGAATTTTTCGGTATAATGACTTCTACGATGGTCATTCAATAAATAAGGTGAATTTTTCGGTATAAGGACTTCTACGATGGTCATTCAATAAATAAGGTGAATTTTTCAGCAGCACGATCATGATGGTCATTCAATAAATAAGGTGAATTTTTCAGTATAATGACTTCTACGATGGTCATTCAATAAATAAGGTGAATTTTTCGGTATAATGACTTCTACGAGGGTCATTCAATAAATGTTAATTTTTCGATATAATGACTTTCACGAGGGTCATTCAATAAATAAGGTGAATTTTTCAGTATAATGACTTCACGATGGTCATTCAATAAATAAGGTGAATTTTTCTGCATAATGACTTCTACGAGGGTCATTCAATAAATAAGGTGAATTTTTCGGCATAATGACTTCTACGAGGTCATTCAATAAATAAGGTGAATTTTTCGGTATAATGACTTCTACGATGGTCATTCAATAAATAAGGTGAATTTTTCAGTATAATGACTTCTACGATGGTCATTCAATAAATAAGGTGAATTTTTCAGCATAATGACTTCTACGAGTGTCATTCAATAAATAAGGTGAATTTTTCAGTATAATGACTTCTACGAGTGTCATTCAATAAATAAGGTGAATTTTTCAGTATAATGACTTCTACGACGGTCATTCAATAAATAAGGTGAATTTTTCAGTATAAATAATTTCACGATGGTCATTCAATAAATAAGGTGAATTTTTCAGTATAATGACTTCTACGATGGTCATTCAATAAATAAGGTGAATTTTTCAGTATAATGACTTCTACGAGTGTCATTCAATAAATAAGGTGAATTTTTCAGTATAATGACTTCTACGATGGTCATTCAATAAATAAGGTGAATTTTTCGGTATAAGGACTTCTACGATGGTCATTCAATAAATAAGGTGAATTTTTCGGTATAATGACTTCTACGAGAGTCATTCAATAAATAAGGTGAATTTTTCGGTATAATGACTTCTACGATGGTCATTCAATAAATAAGGTGAATTTTTCAGTATAATGACTTCTACGAGGGTCATTCAATAAATAAGGTGAATTTTTCAGTATAATGACTTTTACGATGGTCATTCAATAAATAAGGTGAATTTTTCAGTATAATGACTTCTACGATGGTCATTCAATAAATAAGGTGAATTTTTCGGTATAATGACTTCTACGATGGTCATTCAATAAATAAGGTGAATTTTTCAGTATAATGACTTCTACGATGGTCATTCAATAAATAAGGTGAATTTTTCAGTATAATGACTTCTACGATGGTCATTCAATAAATAAGATGAATTTTTCAGTATAAGGACTTCTACGATGGTCATTCAATAAATAAGGTGAATTTTTCGGTATAATGACTTCTACGATGGTCATTCAATAAATAAGGTGAATTTTTCAGTATAA
>JBBBDQ010027489.1:0-19086 GCA_037127315.1 Ascarosepion bandense | reverse complement strand
TGGTGACATCTGCATAGATGCCTATTTGGGGACTGATGACATCATGAAGATCATTGATGAAGATCAGAAATAGCGTACGGACTTAGGATAGAGACTTGACGGACTCAGCTATTAGGACGAGAGTAAATCGTGGTGCCATCTGCATAGATGCCTATTTGGGGACTGATGACATCATGAAGATCATTGATGAAGATCAGAAATAGCGTACGGACCTAGGTCAGAGACGTGACGAACTCAGCTATTAGGACGAGAGTAAATAGTAGTGTCATCTGCATAGATGCCTATTTGGGGACTGATGACATCATGAAGATCATTGATGAAGATCAGAAATAGCGTACGGACCTAGGATAGAGACTTGACGGACTCAGCTATTAGGACGAGAGTAAATAGTGGTGCCATCTGCATAGATGCCTATTTGGGGACTGATGACATCATGAAGATCATTGATGAAGATCAGAAATAGCGTACGGACCTAGGATAGAGACTTGACGGACTCATCTATTTGGACGAGAGTAAATAGTGGTGCCATCTGCATAGATGCCTATTTGGGGACTGATGACATCATGAAGATCATTGATGAAGATCAGAAATAGCGTACGGACTTAGGATAGAGAATTGACAGACTCAGATATTAGGACGAGAGTAAATAGTGGTGCCATCTGCATAGATGCCTATTTGGGGACTGATGACATCATGAAGATCATTGATGAAGATCAGAAATAGCGTACGGACCTACGATAGAGACTTGACGGACTCAGCTATTAGGACGAGAGTAAACAGTGCTGCCATCTGCATAGATGCCTATTTGGGGACTGATGACATCATGAAGATCATTGATGAAGATCAGAAATAGCGTACGGAGCTAGGATAGAGACTTGACGGACTCAGCTATTAGGACGAGAGTAAATAGTGGTGCCATCTGCACAGATGCCTATTTGGGGAGGACTGATGACATCATGAAGATCATTGATGAAGATCAGAAATAGCGTACGGACCTAGGATAGAGACTTGACGGACTCAGCTATTAGGACGAGAGTAAATAGTGGTGCCATCTGCATAGATGCCTATTTGGGGACTGATGACATCATGAAGATCATTGATGAAGATCAGAAATAGCGTACGGACCTAGGATAGAGACTTGACGGACTCAGCTATTAGGACGAGAGTAAATCGTGGTGCCATCTGCATAGATGCCTATTTGGGGACTGATGACATCATGAAGATCATTGATGAAGATCAGAAATAGCGTACGGACCTAGGTCAGAGACTTAACGAACTCAGCTCTTAGGACGAGAGTAAATAGTGGTGCCATCTGCATAGATGCCTATTTGGGGACTGATGACATCATGAAGATCATTGATGAAGATCAGAAATAGCGTACAGACCTAGGATAGAGACTTGACGGACTCAGCTATTCGGACGAGAGTAAATAGTATTGTCATCTGCATAGATGCCTATTTGTGGACTGATGACATCATGAAGATCATTGATGAAGATCAGAAATAGCGTACGGACCTAGGATAGAGACTTGACGGACTCAGCTATTAGGACGAGAGTAAATAGTGGTGCCATCTGCACAGATGCCTATTTGGGGACTGATGACATCATGAAGATCATTGATGGAGATCAGAAATAGCGTACGGACCTAGGATAGAGACTTGACGGACTCAGCTATTAGGACGAGAGTAAATAGTAGTGACATCTGCATAGATGCCTATTTGGGGACTGATGACATCATGAAGATCATTGATGAAGATCAGAAATAGCGTACGGACTTAGGATAGAGACTTGACGGACTCAGCTATTAGGACGAGAGTAAATCGTGGTGCCATCTGCATAGATGCCTATTTGGGGACTGATGACATCATGAAGATCATTGATGAAGATCAGAAATAGCGTACGGACCTACGTCAGAGACGTGACGAACTCAGCTATTAGGACGAGAGTAAATAGTAGTGTCATCTGCATAGATGCCTATTTGGGGACTGATGACATCATGAAGATCATTGATGAAGATCAGAAATAGCGTACGGACCTAGGATAGAGACTTGACGGACTCAGCTATTAGGACGAGAGTAAATAGTGGTGCCATCTGCATAGATGCCTATTTGGGGACTGATGACATCATGAAGATCATTGATGAAGATCAGAAATAGCGTACGGACCTAGGATAGAGACTTGACGGACTCATCTATTTGGACGAGAGTAAATAGTGGTGCCATCTGCATAGATGCCTATTTGGGGACTGATGACATCATGAAGATCATTGATGAAGATCAGAAATAGCGTACGGACTTAGGATAGAGAATTGACAGACTCAGATATTAGGACGAGAGTAAATAGTGGTGCCATCTGCATAGATGCCTATTTGGGGACTGATGACATCATGAAGATCATTGATGAAGATCAGAAATAGCGTACGGACCTACGATAGAGACTTGACGGACTCAGCTATTAGGACGAGAGTAAACAGTGCTGCCATCTGCATAGATGCCTATTTGGGGACTGATGACATCATGAAGATCATTGATGAAGATCAGAAATAGCGTACGGAGCTAGGATAGAGACTTGACGGACTCAGCTATTAGGACGAGAGTAAATAGTGGTGCCATCTGCACAGATGCCTATTTGGGGACTGATGACATCATGAAGATCATTGATGAAGATCAGAAATAGCGTTCGGACCTAGGATAGAGACTTGACGGACTCAGCTATTAGGACGAGAGTAAATAGTGGTGCCATCTGCACAGATGCCTATTTGGGGACTGATGACATCATGAAGATCATTGATGAAGATCAGAAATAGCGTACGGACCTAGGATAGAGACTTGATGCACTCAGCTATTAGGACGAGAGTAAATAGTAGTGACATCTGCATAGATGCCTATTTGGGGACTGATGTCATCATGAAGATCATTGATGAAGATCAGAAATAGCGTACGGACCTAGGATAGAGACTTGACGGACTCAGCTATTAGGACGAGAGTAAATCGTGGTGCCATCTGCATAGATGCCTATTTGGGGACTGATGACATCATGAAGATCATTGATGAAGATCAGAAATAGCGTACGGACCTAGGTCAGAGACTTGACGAACTCAGCTCTTAGGACGAGAGTAAATAGTGGTGCCATCTGCATAGATGCCTATTTGGGGACTGATGACATCATGAAGATCATTGATGAAGATCAGAAATAGCGTACGGACCTAGGATAGAGACTTGACGGACTCATCTATTAGGACGAGAGTAAATAGTGGTGCCATCTGCATAGATGCCTATTTGGGGACTGATGACATCATGAAGATCATTGATGAAGATCAGAAATAGCGTACGGACCTAGGATAGAGACTTGACGGACTCCAGCTATTAGGACGAGAGTAAATAGTGGTGCCATCTGCATAGATGCCTATTTGGGGACTGATGACATCATGAAGATCATTGATGAAGATCAGAAATAGCGTACGGACCTAGGATAGAGACTTGACGGACTCAGCTATTAGGACGAGAGTAAATAGTAGTGTCATCTGCATAGATGCCTATTTGGGGACTGATGACATCATGAAGATCATTGATGAAGATCAGAAATAGCGTACAGACCTAGGATAGAGACTTGACGGACTCAGCTATTCGGACGAGAGTAAATAGTAGTGTCATCTGCATAGATGCCTATTTGTGGACTGATGACATCATGAAGATCATTGATGAAGATCAGAAATAGCGTACGGACCTAGGATAGAGACTTGACGGACTCAGCTATTAGGACGAGAGTAAATAGTGGTGCCATCTGCACAGATGCCTATTTGGGGACTGATGACATCA
Source organism: Ascarosepion bandense (assembly GCA_037127315.1). NCBI lineage: Eukaryota > Metazoa > Mollusca > Cephalopoda > Sepiida > Sepiidae > Ascarosepion > Ascarosepion bandense. The sequence continues at coordinate 15,268 of JBBBDQ010027489.1, read as the reverse complement.
TGAAGATCATTGATGGAGATCAGAAATAGCGTACGGACCTAGGATAGAGACTTGACGGACTCAGCTATTAGGACGAGAGTAAATAGTAGTGACATCTGCATAGATGCCTATTTGGGGACTGATGACATCATGAAGATCATTGATGAAGATCAGAAATAGCGTACGGACTTAGGATAGAGACTTGACGGACTCAGCTATTAGGACGAGAGTAAATCGTGGTGCCATCTGCATAGATGCCTATTTGGGGACTGATGACATCATGAAGATCATTGATGAAGATCAGAAATAGCGTACGGACCTAGGTCAGAGACGTGACGAACTCAGCTATTAGGACGAGAGTAAATAGTAGTGTCATCTGCATAGATGCCTATTTGGGGACTGATGACATCATGAAGATCATTGATGAAGATCAGAAATAGCGTACGGACCTAGGATAGAGACTTGACGGACTCAGCTATTAGGACGAGAGTAAATAGTGGTGCCATCTGCATAGATGCCTATTTGGGGACTGATGACATCATGAAGATCATTGATGAAGATCAGAAATAGCGTACGGACCTAGGATAGAGACTTGACGGACTCATCTATTAGGACGAGAGTAAATAGTGGTGCTATCTGCATAGATGCCTATTTGGGGACTGATGACATCATGAGGATCATTGATGAAGATAAGAAATAGCGTACGGACCTAGGATAGAGACTTGACGGACTCATCTATTAGGACGAGAGTAAATAGTGGTGCCATCTGCATAGATGCCTATTTGGGGACTGATGACATCATGAAGATCATTGATGAAGATCAGAAATATCGTACGGAACTAGGATAGAGACTTGACGGACTCAGCTTTTAGGACGAGAGTAAATAGTGGTGCCATCTGCATAGATGCCTATTTGGGGATTGATGACATCATGAAGATCATTGATGAAGATCAGAAATAGCGTACGGACATAGGATAGAGAATTGACAGACTCAGCTATTAGGACGAGAGTAAATAGTGGTGCCATCTGCATAGATGCCTATTTGGGGACTGATGACATCATGAAGATCATTGATGAAGATCAGAAATAGAGTACGGACCTAGGATAGAGACTTGACGGACTCAGCTATTAGGACGAGAGTAAATAGTAGTGTCATCTGCATAGATGCCTATTTGGGGACTGATGACATCATGAAGATCATTGATGAAGATCAGAAATAGCGTACGAACCTAGGATAGAGACTTGACGGACTCAGCCATTAGGACGAGAGTAAATAGTGGTGCCATCTGCACAGATGCCTATTTGGGGACTGATGACATCATGAAGATCATTGATGAAGATCAGAAATAGCGTACGGACCTAGGATAGAGACATGACGGACTCAGCTATTAGGACGAGAGTAAATAGTAGTGACATCTGCATAGATGCCTATTTGGGGACTGATGACATCATGAAGATCATTGATGAAGATCAGAAATAGCGTACGGACCTAGGATAGAGACTTGACGGATTCAGCTATTAGGACGAGAGTAAATCGTGTTGCCATCTGCATAGATGCCTATTTGGGGACTGATGACATCATGAAGATCATTGATGAAGATCAGAAATAGCGTACGGACCTAGGTCAGAGACTTGACGAACTGAGCTATTAGGACGAGAGTAAATAGTAGTGTCATCTGCATAGATGCCTATTTGGGGACTGATGACATCATGAAGATCATTGATGAAGATCAGAAATAGCGTACGGACCTAGGATAGAGACTTGACGGACTCAGCTATAGGACGAGAGTAAATAGTGGTGCCATCTGCATAGATGCCTATTTGGGGACTGATGACATCATGAAGATCATTGATGAAGATCAGAAATAGCGTACGGAACTAGGATAGAGACTTGACGGACTCAGCTATTAGGACGAGAGTAAATAGTGGTGCCATCTGCACAGATGCCTATTTGGGGACTGATGACATCATGAAGATCATTGATGAAGATCAGAAATAGCGTACGGACCTAGGATAGAGACTTGACGCACTCAGCTATTAGGACGAGAGTAAATAGTGGTGCTATCTGCATAGATGCCTATTTGGGGACTGATGACATCATGAGGATCATTGATGAAGATCAGAAATAGCGTACGGACATAGGATAGAGACTTGACGGACTCATCTATTAGGACGAGAGTAAATAGTGGTGCCATCTGCATAGATGCCTATTTGGGGACTGATGACATCATGAAGATCATTGATGAAGATCAGAAATATCGTACGGAACTAGGATAGAGACTTGACGGACTCAGGTTTTAGGACGAGAGTAAATAGTGGTGCCATCTGCATAGATGCCTATTTGGGGATTGATGACATCATGAAGATCATTGATGAAGATCAGAAATAGCGTACGGACATAGGATAGAGAATTGACAGACTCAGCTATTAGGACGAGAGTAAATAGTGGTGCCATCTGCATAGATGCCTATTTGGGGACTGATGACATCATGAAGATCATTGATGAAGATCAGAAATAGAGTACGGACCTAGGATAGAGACTTGACGGACTCAGCTATTAGGACGAGAGTAAATAGTAGTGTCATCTGCATAGATGCCTATTTGGGGACTGATGACATCATGAAGATCATTGATGAAGATCAGAAATAGCGTACGAACCTAGGATAGAGACTTGACGGACTCAGCTATTAGGACGAGAGTAAATAGTGGTGCCATCTGCACAGATGCCTATTTGGGGACTGATGACATCATGAAGATCATTGATGAAGATCAGAAATAGCGTACGGACCTAGGATAGAGACATGACGGACTCAGCTATTAGGACGAGAGTAAATAGTAGTGACATCTGCATAGATGCCTATTTGGGGACTGATGACATCATGAAGATCATTGATGAAGATCAGAAATAGCGTACGGACCTAGGATAGAGACTTGACGGATTCAGCTATTAGGACGAGAGTAAATCGTGTTGCCATCTGCATAGATGCCTATTTGGGGACTGATGACATCATGAAGATCATTGATGAAGATCAGAAATAGCGTACGGACCTAGGTCAGAGACTTGACGAACTGAGCTATTAGGACGAGAGTAAATAGTAGTGTCATCTGCATAGATGCCTATTTGGGGACTGATGACATCATGAAGATCATTGATGAAGATCAGAAATAGCGTACGGACCTAGGATAGAGACTTGACGGACTCAGCTATAGGACGAGAGTAAATAGTGGTGCCATCTGCATAGATGCCTATTTGGGGACTGATGACATCATGAAGATCATTGATGAAGATCAGAAATAGCGTACGGAACTAGGATAGAGACTTGACGGACTCAGCTATTAGGACGAGAGTAAATAGTGGTGCCATCTGCACAGATGCCTATTTGGGGACTGATGACATCATGAAGATCATTGATGAAGATCAGAAATAGCGTACGGACTTAGGATAGAGACTTGACGGACTCAGCTATTAGGACGAGAGTAAATCGTGGTGCCATCTGCATAGATGCCTATTTGGGGACTGATGACATCATGAAGATCATTGATGAAGATCAGAAATAGCGTACGGACCTAGGTCAGAGACGTGACGAACTCAGCTATTAGGACGAGAGTAAATAGTAGTGTCATCTGCATAGATGCCTATTTGGGGACTGATGACATCATGAAGATCATTGATGAAGATCAGAAATAGCGTACGGACCTAGGATAGAGACTTGACGGACTCAGCTATTAGGACGAGAGTAAATAGTGGTGCCATCTGCATAGATGCCTATTTGGGGACTGATGACATCATGAAGATCATTGATGAAGATCAGAAATAGCGTACGGACCTAGGATAGAGACTTGACGGACTCATCTATTAGGACGAGAGTAAATAGTGGTGCTATCTGCATAGATGCCTATTTGGGGACTGATGACATCATGAGGATCATTGATGAAGATCAGAAATAGCGTACGGACCTAGGATAGAGACTTGACGGACTCATCTATTAGGACGAGAGTAAATAGTGGTGCCATCTGCATAGATGCCTATTTGGGGACTGATGACATCATGAAGATCATTGATGAAGATCAGAAATATCGTACGGAACTAGGATAGAGACTTGACGGACTCAGCTTTTAGGACGAGAGTAAATAGTGGTGCCATCTGCATAGATGCCTATTTGGGGATTGATGACATCATGAAGATCATTGATGAAGATCAGAAATAGCGTACGGACATAGGATAGAGAATTGACAGACTCAGCTATTAGGACGAGAGTAAATAGTGGTGCCATCTGCATAGATGCCTATTTGGGGACTGATGACATCATGAAGATCATTGATGAAGATCAGAAATAGAGTACGGACCTAGGATAGAGACTTGACGGACTCAGCTATTAGGACGAGAGTAAATAGTAGTGTCATCTGCATAGATGCCTATTTGGGGACTGATGACATCATGAAGATCATTGATGAAGATCAGAAATAGCGTACGAACCTAGGATAGAGACTTGACGGACTCAGCTATTAGGACGAGAGTAAATAGTGGTGCCATCTGCACAGATGCCTATTTGGGGACTGATGACATCATGAAGATCATTGATGAAGATCAGAAATAGCGTACGGACCTAGGATAGAGACATGACGGACTCAGCTATTAGGACGAGAGTAAATAGTAGTGACATCTGCATAGATGCCTATTTGGGGACTGATGACATCATGAAGATCATTGATGAAGATCAGAAATAGCGTACGGACCTAGGATAGAGACTTGACGGATTCAGCTATTAGGACGAGAGTAAATCGTGTTGCCATCTGCATAGATGCCTATTTGGGGACTGATGACATCATGAAGATCATTGATGAAGATCAGAAATAGCGTACGGACTTAGGATAGAGACTTGACGGACTCAGCTATTAGGACGAGAGTAAATCGTGGTGCCATCTGCATAGATGCCTATTTGGGGACTGATGACATCATGAAGATCATTGATGAAGATCAGAAATAGCGTACGGACCTAGGTCAGAGACGTGACGAACTCAGCTATTAGGACGAGAGTAAATAGTAGTGTCATCTGCATAGATGCCTATTTGGGGACTGATGACATCATGAAGATCATTGATGAAGATCAGAAATAGCGTACGGACCTAGGATAGAGACTTGACGGACTCAGCTATTAGGACGAGAGTAAATAGTGGTGCCATCTGCATAGATGCCTATTTGGGGACTGATGACATCATGAAGATCATTGATGAAGATCAGAAATAGCGTACGGACCTAGGATAGAGACTTGACGGACTCATCTATTAGGACGAGAGTAAATAGTGGTGCTATCTGCATAGATGCCTATTTGGGGACTGATGACATCATGAGGATCATTGATGAAGATCAGAAATAGCGTACGGACCTAGGATAGAGACTTGACGGACTCATCTATTAGGACGAGAGTAAATAGTGGTGCCATCTGCATAGATGCCTATTTGGGGACTGATGACATCATGAAGATCATTGATGAAGATCAGAAATATCGTACGGAACTAGGATAGAGACTTGACGGACTCAGCTTTTAGGACGAGAGTAAATAGTGGTGCCATCTGCATAGATGCCTATTTGGGGATTGATGACATCATGAAGATCATTGATGAAGATCAGAAATAGCGTACGGACATAGGATAGAGAATTGACAGACTCAGCTATTAGGACGAGAGTAAATAGTGGTGCCATCTGCATAGATGCCTATTTGGGGACTGATGACATCATGAAGATCATTGATGAAGATCAGAAATAGAGTACGGACCTAGGATAGAGACTTGACGGACTCAGCTATTAGGACGAGAGTAAATAGTAGTGTCATCTGCATAGATGCCTATTTGGGGACTGATGACATCATGAAGATCATTGATGAAGATCAGAAATAGCGTACGAACCTAGGATAGAGACTTGACGGACTCAGCTATTAGGACGAGAGTAAATAGTGGTGCCATCTGCACAGATGCCTATTTGGGGACTGATGACATCATGAAGATCATTGATGAAGATCAGAAATAGCGTACGGACCTAGGATAGAGACATGACGGACTCAGCTATTAGGACGAGAGTAAATAGTAGTGACATCTGCATAGATGCCTATTTGGGGACTGATGACATCATGAAGATCATTGATGAAGATCAGAAATAGCGTACGGACCTAGGATAGAGACTTGACGGATTCAGCTATTAGGACGAGAGTAAATCGTGTTGCCATCTGCATAGATGCCTATTTGGGGACTGATGACATCATGAAGATCATTGATGAAGATCAGAAATAGCGTACGGACCTAGGTCAGAGACTTGACGAACTGAGCTATTAGGACGAGAGTAAATAGTAGTGTCATCTGCATAGATGCCTATTTGGGGACTGATGACATCATGAAGATCATTGATGAAGATCAGAAATAGCGTACGGACCTAGGATAGAGACTTGTCGGACTCAGCTATAGGACGAGAGTAAATAGTGGTGCTATCTGCATAGATGCCTATTTGGGGACTGATGACATCATGAAGATCATTGATGAAGATCAGAAATAGCGTACGGACCTAGGATAGAGACTTGACGGACTCAGCTATAGGACGAGAGTAAATAGTGGTGCCATCTGCATAGATGCCTATTTGGGGACTGATGACATCATGAAGATCATTGATGAAGATCAGAAATAGCGTACGGAACTAGGATAGAGACTTGACGGACTCATCTATTAGGACGAGATTAAATAGTGGTGCCATCTGCATAGATGCCTATTTGTGGACTGATGACATCATGAAGATCATTGATGAAGATCAGAAATAGCGTACGGACCTAGGATAGAGACTTGACGGACTCAGCTATTAGGACGAGAGTAAATAGTGGTGCCATCTGCATAGATGCCTATTTGGGGACTGATGACATCATGAAGATCATTGATGAAGATCAGAAATAGCGTACGAACCTAGGATAGAGACTTGACGGACTCAGCTATTAGGACGAGAGTAAATAGTTCTGCCATCTGCAAAGATGCCTATTTGGGGACTGATGACATCATGAAGATCATTGATGAAGATCAGAAATAGCGTACTGACCTAGGATAGAGACTTGACGGACTCAGCTATTAGGACGAGAATAAATAGTGGTGCCATCTGCATAGATGCCTATTTGGGGACTGATGACATCACGAAGATCATTGATGAAGATCAGAAATAGGGTACGGAACTAGGATAGAGACTTGACGGACTCAGCTATTAGGACGAGAGTAAATAGTGGTGCCATCTGCATAGATGCCTCTCTGTGGACTGATGACATCATGAAGATCATTGATGAAGATCAGAAATAGCGTACGGACCTAGGATAGTGACTTGACGGACTCAGCTATTAGGACGAGAGTAAATAGTAGTGTCATCTGCATAGATGCCTATTTGGGGACTGATGACATCATGAAGATCATTGATGAAGATCAGAAATAGCGTACGGACCTAGGATAGAGACTTGACGGACTCAGCTATTAGGACGACTGTAAATAGTGGTGCCATCTGCATAGATGCCTATTTGGGGACTGATGACATCATGAAGATCATTGATGAAGATCAGAAATAGCGTACGGACCTAGGATAGAGACTTGACGGACTCAGCTATTAGGACGAGAGTAAATAGTAGTGTCATCTGCATAGATGCCTATTTGGGGACTGATGACATCATGAAGATCATTGATGAAGATCAGAAATAGCGTACGGACCTAGGATAGAGACTTGACGGAATCAGCTATTAGGACGAGAGTAAATAGTGGTGCCATCTGCATAGATGCCTCTTTGGGGACTGATGACATCATGAAGATCATTGATGAAGATCAGAAATAGCGTACGGACCTAGGATAGAGACTTGACGGACTCAGCTTTTAGGACGAGAGTAAATTGTTGTGCCATCTGCATAGATGCCTATTTGGGGACTGATGACATCATGAAGATCATTGATGAAGATCAGAAATAGCGTACGGACCTAGGATAGAGACTTGACGGACTCAGCTATTAGGACGAGAGTAAATAGTGGTGCCATCTGCATAGATGCCTATTTGGCGACTGATGACATCATGAAGATCATTGATTAAGATCAGAAATAACGTACGGATCTAGGATAGAGACTTGACGGACTCAGCTATTAGGACGAGAGTAAATAGTGGTGCCATCTGCATAGATGCCTATTTGGGGACTGATGACATCATGAAGATCATTGATGAAGATCAGAAATAGCGTACGGACCTAGGATAGAGACTTGACGGACTCAGCTATTAGGACGAGAGTAAATAGTAGTGTCATCTGCATAGATGCCTATTTGGGGACTGATGACATCATGAAGATCATTGATGAAGATCAGAAATAGTGTACGGACCTAGGATAGAGACTTGACGGACCCAGCTATTAGGACGAGAATAAATTGTGGTGCCATCTGCATAGATGCCTATTTGGGGACTGATGACATCATGAAGATCATTGATGAAGATCAGAAATAGCGTACGGACCTAGGATAGAGATTTGACGGACTCATCTATTAGGACGAGAGTAAATAGTGGTGCCATCTGCATAGATGCCTATTTGGGGACTGATGACATCATGAAGATCATTGATGAAGATCAGAAATAGCGTACGGAACTAGGATAGAGACTTGACGGACTCAGCTATTAGGACGAGAGTAAATAGTGTTGCCATCTGCATAGATGCCTATTTGGGGACTGATGACATCATGAAGATCATTGGTGAAGATCAGAAATAGCGTACGGACCTAGGATAGAGAATTGACAGACTCAGCTATTAGGACGAGAGTAAATAGTGGTGCCATCTGCATAGATGCCTATTTGGGAATGATGACATCATGAAGATCATTGATGAAGATCAGAAATAGCGTACGGACCTAGGATAGAGACTTGACGGACTCAGCTATTAGGACGAGAGTAAATAGTGGTGCCATCTGCACAGATGCCTATTTGGGGACTGATGACATCATGAAGATCATTGATGAATATCAGAAATAGCGTACGGACCTAGGATAGAGACTTGACGGACTCAGCTATTAGGACGAGAGTAAATAGTAGTGACATCTGCATAGATGCCTATTTGAGGACTGATGACATCATGAAGATCATTGATGAAGATCAGAAATAGCGTACGGACCTAGGATAGAGACTTGACGGACTCAGCTATTAGGACGAGAGTAAATCGTGGTGCCATCTGCATAGATGCCTATTTGGGGACTGATGACATCATGAAAATCATTGATGAAGATCAGAAATAGCGTACGGACCTAGCTCAGAGACTTGACGAACTCAGCTATTAGGACGAGAGTAAATAGTAGTGTCATCTGCATAGATGCCTCTTTGGGGACTGATGACATCATGAAGATCATTGATGAAGATCAGAAATAGCGTACGGACCTAGGATAGAGACTTGACGGACTCAGCTATTAGGACGAGAGTAAATAGTGGTGCCATCTGCATAGATGCCTATTTGGGGACTGATGACATCATGAAGATCATTGATGAAGATCAGAAATAGCGTACGGACCTAGGATAGAGACTTGACGGACTCATCTATTAGGACGAGAGTAAATAGTAGTGCCATCTGCATAGATGCCTATTTGGGGAATGATGACATCATGAAGATCATTGATGAAGATCAGAAATAGCGTACGGACCTAGGATAGAGACTTGACGGACTCAGCTATTAGGACGAGAGTAAATAGTGGTGCCATCTGCATAGATGCCTATTTGGGGACTGATGACATCATGAAGATCATTGATGAAGATCAGAAATAGCGTACGGACCTAGGATAGAGACTTGACGGACTCAGCTATTAGGACGAGAGTAAATAGTGGTGCCATCTGCATAGATGCCTATTTGGGGACTGATGACATCATGAAGATCATTGATGAAGATCAGAAATAGCGTACGGACCTAGGATAGAGACATGACGGACTCAGCTATTAGGACGATAGTAAATTGTGGTGCCATCTGCATAGATGCCTATTTGGGGACGGATGACATCATGAAGATCATTGATGAAGATCAGAAATAGCGTACGGACCTAGGATAGAGACTTGACTGACTCAGCTATTAGGACGAGAGTAAACAGTGCTGCCATCTGCATAGATGCCTATTTGGGGACTGATGACATCATGAAGATCATTGATGAAGATCAGAAATAGCGTACGGACCAAGGATAGAGACTTGGCGGACTCAGCTATTAGGACGAGAGTAAATAGTGGTGCCATCTGCATAGATGCCTATTTGGGGACTGATGACATCATAAAGATCATTGATGAAGATCAGAAATAGCGTACGGACCTAGGATAGAGACTTGACGGACTCAGCTATTAGGACGATAGTAAATAGTGGTGCCATATGCATAGATGCCTATTTGGGGACTGATGACATCATGAAGATCATTGATGAAGATCAGAAATAGCGTACGGAACTAGGATAGAGACTTGACGGACTCAGCTATTAGGACGAGAGTAAATAGTGGTGCCATATGCATAGATGTCTATTTGGGGACTGATGACATCATGAAGATCATTGATGAAGATCAGAAATAGCGTACGGACCTAGGATAGAGACTTGACGGACTCAGCTATTAGGACGAGAATAAATAGTGGTGCCATCTGCATAGATGCCTATTTGGGGACTGAGGACATCATGAAGATCATTGATGAAGATCAGAAATAGAGTACGGACCTAGGATAGAGACTTGTCGGACTCAGCTATTAGGACGAGAGTAAATAGTGGTGCCATCTGCATAGATGCCTATTTGGGGACTGATGACATCATGAAGATCATTGATGAAGATCAGAAATAGCGTACGGACCTAGGATAGAGACTTGACGGACTCAGCTATTAGGACGAGAGTAAATAGTGGTGCCATCTGCATAGATGCCTATTTGGGGACTGATGACATCATGAAGATCATTGATGAAGATCAGAAATAGCGTACGGACCTAGGATAGAGACTTGACGGACTCAGCTATTAGGACGAGAGTAAATCGTGGTGTCATCTGCATAGATGCCTATTTGGGGACTGATGACATCATGAAGATCATTGATGAAGATCAGAAATAGCGTACGGACCTAGGATAGAGACTTGACGGACTCAGCTATTAGGACGAGAGTAAATAGTGGTGTCATCTGCATAGATGCCTATTTTGGGACTGATGACATCATGAAGATCATTGATGAAGATCAGAAATAGCGTACGGACCTAGGATAGAGACTTGACGGACTCAGCTATTAGGACGAGAGTAAATAGTGGTGCCATCTGCATAGATGCCTATTTGGGGACTGATGACATCATGAAGATCATTGATGAAGATCAGAAATAGCGTACGGACCTAGGATAGAGACTTGACGGACTTATCTATTAGGACGAGAGTAAATAATGGTGCCATCTGCATAGATGCCTATTTGGGGACTGATGACATCATGAAGATAATTGATGAAGATCAGAAATAGCGTACGGAACTAGGATAGAGACTTGACGGACTCTGCTATTAGGACGAGAGTAAATAGTGGTGCCATCTGCACAGATGCCTATTTGGGGACTGATGACATCATGAAGATCATTGAATAAGATCAGAAATAGCGTACGGACCTAGGATAGAGACTTGACGGACTCAGCTATTAGGACGAGAGTAAATCGTGGTGCCATCTGCATAGATGCCTATTTGGGGACTGATGACATCAGGAAGATCATTGATGAAGATCAGAAATAGCGTACGGACCTAGGATAGAGACTTGACGGACTCAGCTATTAGGACGATAGTAAATTGTGGTGCCATCTGCATAGATGCCTATTTGGGGACTGATGACAACATGAAGATCATTGATGAAGATCAGAAATAGCGTACGGACCTAGGATAGAGACTTGACGGACTCAGCTATTAGGACGAGAGTAAATCGTGGTGCCATATGCATAGATGCCTATTTGGGGACTGATGACATCATGAAGATCATTGATGAAGATCAGAAATAGCGTACGGACCTAGGATAGAGACTTGACGGACTCAGCTATTAGGATGAGAATAAATAGTGTTGCCATCTGCATAGATGCATATTTGGGGACTGATGACATCAGGAAGATCATTGATGAAGATCAGAAATAGCGTACGGACCTAGGATAGAGACTTGTCGGACTCAGCTATTAGGACGAGAGTAAATAGTGGTGCCATCTGCATAGATGCCTATTTGGGGACTGATGACATCATGAAGATCATTGATGAAGATCAGAAATAGCGTACGGACCTAGGATAGAGACTTGACTGACTCAGCTATTAGGACGAGAGTAAATATTGGTGCCATCTGCATAGATGCCTATTTGGGGACTGATGATATCAGGAAGATCATTTATGAAGATCAGAAAAAGCGAACGGACCTAGGATAGAGACTTGACTGACTCAGCTATTAGGACGAGAGTAAATAGTGGTGCCATCTGCATAGATGCCTATTTGGGGACTGATGACATCATGAAGATCATTGATGAAGATCAGAAATAGCGTACGGACCTAGGATAGAGACTTGACTGACTCAGCTATTAGGACGAGAGTAAATAGTAGTGCCATCTGCATAGATGCCTATTTGGGGACTGATGACATCATGAAGATCATTGATGAAGATCAGAAATAGCGTACGGACCTAGGATAGAGACTTGACGGACTCAGCTATTAGGACGATAGTAAATTGTGGTGCCATCTGCATAGATGCCTATTTGGGGACTGATGACATCATGAAGATCATTGATGTAGATCAGAAATAGCGTACGGACCTAGGATAGAGACTTGACGGACTCAGCTATTAGGACGAGAGTAAATAGTGGTGCCATATGCATAGATGCCTATTTGGGGACTGATGACATCATGAAGATCATTGATGAAGATCAGAAATAGCGTACGGACCTAGGATAGAGACTTGACGGACTCAGCTATTAGGACGAGAATAAATAGTGGTGCCATCTGCATAGATGCCTATTTGGGGACTGAGGACATCATGAAGATCATTGATGAAGATCAGAAATAGCGTACGGACCTAGGATAGAGACTTGACGGACTCAGCTATTAGGACGATAGTAAATTGTGGTGCCATCTGCATAGATGCCTATTTGGGGACTGATGACATCATGAAGATCATTGATGAAGATCAGAAATAGCGTACGGACCTAGGATGGAGACTTGACGGACTCAGCTATTAGGACGAGAATAAATAGTGGTGCCATCTGCATAGATGCATATTTGGGGACTGATGACATCATGAAGATCATTGATGAAGATCAGAAATAGCGTACGGACCTAGGATAGAGACTTGTCGGACTCAGCTATTAGGACGAGAGTAAATAGTGGTGCCATCTGCATAGATGCCTATTTGGGGACTGATGACATCATGAAGATCATTGATGAAGATCAGAAATAGCGTACGGACCTAGGATAGAGACTTGACAGACTCAGCTATTAGGACGAGAGTAAATAGTGGTGCCATCTGCATAGATGCCTATTTGGGGACTGATGATATCAGGAAGATCATTGATGAAGATCAGAAATAGCGAACGGACCTAGGATAGAGACTTGACGGACTCAGCAATTAGGACGAGTGTAAATAGTGGTGCCATCTGCATAGATGCCTATTTGGGGACTGATGACAGCATGAAGATCATTGATGAAGATCAGAAATAGTGTACGGACCTAGGATAGAGACTTAACGGACTCAGCTATTAGGACGAGAATAAGTAGTGGTGCCATCTGCGTAGATGCTTATTTGGGGACTGATGACATCATGAAGATCATTGATGATGATCAGAAATAGCGTACGGACCTAGGATAGAGACTTGACGGACTCAGCTATTAGGACGAGAGTAAATAGTGGTGTCATCTGCACAGAGGCCTATTTGGGGACTGATGACATCATGAAGATCATTGATGAAGATCAGAAATAGCGTACGGACCTAGGATAGAGACTTGACGGACTCAGCTATTAGGACGAGAGTAAATAGTAGTGTCATCTGCATAGATGCCTATTTGGGGACTGATGACATCATGAAGATCATTGATGAAGATCAGAAATAGCGTACGGACCTAGGATAGAGACATGACGGACTCAGCTATTAGGACGAGAGTAAATAGTAGTGTCATCTGCATAGATGCCTATTTGGGGACTGATGACATCATGAAGATCCTTGATGAAGATCAGAAATAGCGTACGGACCTAGGATAGAGTCTTGACGGACTCAGCTATTAGGACGAGAGTAAATAGTGGTGCCATCTGCATAGATGCCTATTTGGGGACTGATGACATCATGAAGATCATTGATGAAGATCAGAAATAGCGTACGGACCTAGGATAGAGACTTGACGGAGTCAAGCTATTAGGACGAGAGTAAATAGTGGTGCCATCTGCATAGATGCCTATTTGGGTCTGATGACATCATGAAGATCATTGATGAAGATCAGAAATAGCGTACGGACCTAGGATAGAGACTTGACGGACTCAGCTATTAGGACGAGTGTAAATAGTGTTGCCATCTGCATAGATGCCTATTTGGGGACTGATGACATCATGAAGATCATTGATGAAGATCAGAAATAGCGTACGGACCTAGGATAGAGACTTGACGGACTCAGCTATTAGGACGAGTAAATAGTGGTGCCATCTGCATAGATGCTTATTTGGGGACTGATGACATCATGAAGATCATTGATGAAGATCAGAAATAGCGTACGGACCTAGGACAGAGACTTGACGGTCTCAGCTATTAGGACGAGAGTAAATAGTGGTGTCATCTGCACAGATGCCTATTTGGGGACTGATGACATCATGAAGATCATTGATGAAGATCAGAAATAGCGTACGGACCTAGGATAGAGACTTGACGGACTCAGCTATTAGGACGAGAGTAAATAGTAGTGTCATCTGCATAGATGCCTATTTGGGGACTGATGACATCATGAAGATCATTGATGAAGATCAGAAATAGCGTACGGACTTAGGATAGAGACTTGACGGACTCAGCTATTAGGACGATAGTAAATTGTGGTGCCATCTGAATAGATGCCTATTTGGGGACTGATGACATCATGAAGATCATTGATGAAGATCAGAAATAGCGTACGGACCTAGGATAGAGACTTGACGGACTCAGCTATTAGAACGAGAGTAAATAGTGGTGCAATCTGCATAGATGCCTATTTGGGGACTGATGACATCATGAAGATCATTGATGAAGATCAGAAATAGCGTACGGACCTAGGATAGAGAATTGACGGAGTCAAC
>JBBBDQ010027478.1:0-12771 GCA_037127315.1 Ascarosepion bandense | reverse complement strand
TAGGAACGGGTTCCCTAGGACAGTCCGTCGGGGTCCCTTCCACCAGAGATTTCTATCCGGTATGTGACTAGTGCCTTTGTTGCATGTTTTTTGTTTTTCTTTTTCAGGTCTAAGGAATGTCTATTAAGATAGCCAGCCTGAATGCGAAGGGCCTGAGGGATCGGGGTAAGGCGGCTCGCCTGCTTCGTGACCTCTTGTCCTTCGGCGTGGATGTGGCCGCGATCCAAGAGACTCACTTTGTTTGCGAAGCCGACTCTTGTGTGCTGTCTAACGACTTTGTCGTCTATTCAGCATATGGGAGTTGGCATGCCAGAGGTGTTTCTTTGCTGGTCAAGCGTACCCTGGACGCGAGGATTGACCTTGTCCATGTCGGTGCCGAGGGCCGGCTGATCGTGGCCGATATTGCAGTGAAAAGCAAGTCGTTCCGGCTGATTGTGGTTTATGCGCCCAATGTTCAAGGTGAGCGAGTCTCTTTCTTTCGGCTGTTGGAGCCCTTCATGGTGGATCCAACACGGCTAATCTTAGTTGGGGACTGGAATGCCGTCCTAACCCCCAAATGGGATAGAGGGAGGGGCGCTAGTGGGAGGAGTGGTGATCGTAGCCTGGTTGATCTGATCGGCGAATTTGGTCTCGTCGATAGATACCGGGTCGATCATCCGGATGGGAGTATGTGGACGTGGGCGCTTAATTGGCCTTCTACCCGGGTATCTGCGTACCTGGATAGGATGTTAGTGAGAGTGGCCGACATAGACTTCTTAGAATGTCCAACGTTCCACTGGTTAGGCTACTCGGACCACAAACTCGTTTGTGCCCGAGTGGTGTTAGACTTTAGGCCTAGGTTGGCTGGTTATTGGAAGTTCAATCAGTCCTTACTGGACAGGCGGGACTTTCGTGACCAGCTGACAAAACTAGTTCAGCGGGCGTTAATTGGGCGAGTCATTGGGAGTAAGTGGTGGGTTAACCTTAAGGACTCCATTAGGTCTTTCGCCACCAAATATAGCCAGCGGCTCAAACTAGATAAGGCTGCGGAGGCAAAGACACTTAGAGCTAATTTCTCCCGGGCGGAGGCTGGTGGGGATCCCCTAGAAATAGCCTTAGCCAGGGAGGCCCTGGAGCGTTCGACTAGCGGGCGCTACATGGGTCAAGTAATTAGGGCTAAGTTAAGTAAGATGTCTTCCGAAGCTGTGAAAATGGGCGCAGAACTGCGCAAGGAAGAAATTCGCCAAGCCGGCGACCGGTACATTCGAGAGGTGCGCGACCCGGAGGGACATCTCCTTAGGTCCACTGACGACATGTGCGGGGCGTTACGGCAGCATTTCGAACACCGTTTTACCAAGGAGCCCGGTCTCCGTGACGAGGAGTTTCACAGCTATTTGGCTGACTTTCCCCGGCTCTTGCCGGCTGAAGCGGCTAGCTGTGAAGGGGAGATTACGGAGGACGAAATCTACGCGGCTTTGAAGAAGGTCGGCAGTGGCAAGTCTCCAGGTTTGGATGGTTTGCCCTATGAATTGTACTTGAGGATGTCGCACCTTTTTGTCCCGATCTTGGCTGTCGTGTTCAACCACTGGTTTCGGCAGGGGTCCATCCCCGGTCGGATCACCAGGGGCGTGATCACGCTGTTGAGAAAAGGCAAGAAGGTTGGGAGGGAATTAGATGATTACAGGCCCATAACTCTGCTAAACACAGAGTTAAAGATTTTGGCCAAGATCCTGACGAACCGCTTGCAGCTAGTTGCCGAGTCTCTGTTGGAACCGGATCAGACTTGTTCTGTGAAGGGACGAACAATTCAGAGCAACCTGCACTTGATTCGCACGATCATAGAGGGTGTAGAAGACGACGACGAGGCCGCGCTGATCAATTTGGATCAGTCCAAGGCATTTGATAGGATTGACCATGGCTACCTGGCTGCTGTCCTGCAGGCCGCCGGATTCAAACCCGACTTCAGCCGCTGGATTAGCCTTCTGTATCGCGCCCCCCAGGCTGTGGTACAGGTGAACGGGAAGCTGTCGGGCCTTTCGCGCTGTCTAGGTCGGTCCGACAGGGTTGTCCACTGTCTTCTCTCCTTTATGTCTTGGCGTTGGAGCCCTCGCACGCCGGCTGAGGGACGAGACTGGCAGTCCGGTCCTGCGTGGAATTGCTGTCCCTGGTGGAGCTCGAGCCAGGGTTTCCGCGTACGCCGATGACGTAACGACCTTTGTGTCCTCCGCGGGGACATAGAGGCGGTACAACAGGCGCTTGAACGGTACGAGAAGGTGACAGGGGCCAGAATTAACCGCGACAAGTCATCCGGCTTGCGGTTAGGTGCCTGGAAAAGTGTTTCCCTCCCGGGGCCCTTCAGCTGGACGGACGGGCCGGTCAAAATCTCGGAATTTGGTTCGGTCCGGACTTACAGCTGGAGAAAAAACTGGTCTGAAATACTGGCAAGGTCGGCGCGTCGAGGGTCAAGACCAGCGTCGACGGAGTCTCTCGTAAAGGGCTTGGCGGAGGTGTGTAGCATACCTCTTTCCCAAGATCCTTTACCGGCTATCAATGCGCCTTCCCTTTTTGTGACGATCGTGAGAGGCGCTCGAGCGTTTGCCTCTGTCTGTGGAGACGCAAACACATGGTCGACAAAGGGTCTGTTGCCTTTTCGTCCGTGTCAAGGGGGTCTGGGGATGCCACACTTGAGGAGCCATGTGCTCGCTTCGAGGAGTTGGCATTCCTCAGGCATACGTTGGAGGAAGATCGGTTGCTTGCGGGGGTAGTGAGGGACATGTTCCCTTGCCTTACCATCACTCCCCGACCCTATGGCTGACCAAATCAGGCCTTGGGTGCGACCAATTCCTGCTCGAATGTCTGGCGGCCTTGCAAGCCATTCCACGGTCCAGTGACCTTTCACAGCCTAGGAGACTCTTCTATCGGGGATGAGTGGAGGGTGCCGTGAAGGATAAGCTGTGGAGTAAGCTCGGCATGTCGAGTGGAGTATCGCTCTCATTGGTCTTGGGCTGAGTGCGGATTGGCTCAGCAACTCTGAGTTTTCTCTGACCTGGCGATTGGCTCAGAATGGTTTGTCCTCAATGACAGGCGTTTCGCAATGGGCCTGGCGGATTTGCCAGATTGTGAGCGTTGCAACCTTGGAATTAAGGAGACGTCTGCGCACGCCTTCTTCCATTGTTCGCGCGTTCGCCCGTTGTGGGAGCATGTCAGCGAGTTGACTGCTCGTATCGCGCCGCGGGAGCTTGTGCTCATTGACCGCGCATACGCTGTGGACAATGTGTCGCCCCCGTACTCTGGAGTGAAGCGGATGGTGTTTCTGACGCTACTGGCCACGGCTAGAATGGTGATTTGGACGACGCGACTGGAGGAAGTCTTGCGGGGCGGCCGTCTTTCGGATCAGGATCTAATCCGATATTTTGAGCACGCGCTCAAAATGAAGATTAGAACTGAACGGAAACGGCTGCACCCGACAGAGTTCGGCGAAAGGTGGATAAATGCGGCGAGCCTGGATTTCGCGTGACTGGGGCTAGCCTTGATTTTCTTTTAGATCTGCTAGTCGCATCGGGGTGGATTCCTCTGGAACCCCTCCCGCACCGGACAAGGTAAGAAGTCTTTTTTGTGTACCTAGTTAATGTGAGTGATTGTGTTTGTCCTGGCCTGTTCCCGGCTCCACTGCTGGTACATAGTCCAGTTCGAGATCCCCATTGTCCATTGTTATTTTGTCCCGTTTTACTCTCGGCTGGGTCAGTCTTATATATTCTCCAGTCCAATTTATTTTTTACCCGGTTCCCCCATTCCCCTTAGAAAGGCGGCTTGATTTTGTCTCTTCAGGCAGAATACAGTGGCCTCTTTAATTACAGGAATTAATGTTTGGGTCTTACTAACATTATGTATATATATTCATTTGAAATTGTTTTTGTTTTGGGGATTTTTTGTTTCTTCACAACCCCTTCCCATCATATCATTTCATAAAAAATTTATAAAGCTATTTTTGTAATTATTGTACATAGCAAAAATTTTTATGTACATTTGGGGTGTTTTTGTAGGTCCCTAGTATGTTTTTGCGGTATTTTGGTGTTTGACAAGTATGAGTGTCTGATGGACAAATTTTTGTGGTGAATGAGAAGCATTGTAATGTATGCATGGGTCGTGAATCTGATTAGCTAGGTATAGGATAGAGTACCAGACCAACCCAAGTTTGTTCCCCCTCCCGTTGTCGGCCTTGAGCCATAATTCTGTAACTTTGCAGAATAAATACACATACTTCCCTGCCACAGGAGATTTTGTTTGTCTTTTTTCTAACAATTTTTTCTGTTTCAGGGCGTAGTCTTTCTCTTTAGGTGACACTGTGACCTGCAGTGCAAATTCCATCAGGGTTTATACGCGCTGATAGTGTGGAAGTAGTGGCCTTTTATAAGGACGCGAAAACACCAGGAAAGGCAAAGTAGTCGGTGAGAGTCCTTAGAAGGCCATGGCCTCGCCAGGCAGGACAGACTCTTCTCCACCCCGGCGTCGTGGGAGGAAGAGGGATTGGGCATGCCGCCGCGGATCAATCCCCTTCAGAAAGTACCAGCAGCTCTGGCAGCTCCACGAAACCCTCGACCTCTGCTGGTGGAAAAGACAAAAAACCCTCACAGTAAAAGGAAGAGGAGTATTACGAGCAGCCATGAAAAACAAATACGCAGAATACATAAAAAGGAACTGAGTTCAGGTCTCAATTTGAAGAATTGGCAGCACAATTAGAACAAAAATAATTGCTTTATTCAACAAAGACCTAAAAACTCAGAAGATGATTGGAGTATCTAAAGAGGCCTTTGAAGATACACTGAAGGCACGTAAAGTGGGGCCAAGGCCGTAGCGAGAGAAAACAATGCCGTATGGGATCTTGCTTGGCTCCGCGGAGAGGCCGATATGGTCGGCTTAGTTTTGGAGACTAAAACTCTCCAACTGTACACGGAGTATTAGGAGCAGAAAAGGTCGAGATGCGCACATGGCGTCCCTGTCGGTTTCAAAAATTGCTGAGGACCACGTCAGCGCCTTTTTTGCAAATTACGGAAAGGTGGCCGACGTCTCCTCGCTACGGTCGAAGGCGGGCTTCTTTACAGGATATGACCCTCCACGTGACCTTGCCGAAAAAGAGCATTGAAGATCCCAAATATTCTAACCTGCAAGGATCGGACAAATATATTATTATGAAGGCAGAAAGCCTTGCTGTTGGAGTTTGAGGCGGCGGAACACGTCGCAAAGACGTGTCCGACCAGAACCGCCCAAAAGGCCAATGACAGCAGCAAGAAGCAGGAAAACCTGCCGTAATATAACAGCCTGCGCCTGGCAGCTAACAAGGAGGGCGAGTGGCAGGTGGTTACCGGAAAAAAGCAAAAACGCCTTCTCCGGCAGAAGGTGCCGCCGCCTGCCAGAGTGGCATCGTCGGCTCAACCAAGTGCCGGCTCCGACCAAGCAGAGAGGAGTCCCCTGTGAGTGCCGCCTGTAAAGGAGCCCACACCAAAAACTTCGCCAACCAAACAGGCAGAGAAAAGGCTTCTTCCCCCAAAATAGATGCACCAGAACCCATGGAAGTGGAGAACTCTACTTGAAGCCTTGAAGGAAGAGAAGAAGAAAACAAGACAACCCGAAGAGTAGGAGGAGAAGCAGGAGCACCGAGAGAAGCAGGCAAATAGATGCTCGTCTCTACCGTTATCCCCAGTGGGTGGACTTACGCGGAGAAAGCAAATAGCCTTCCCTCCTCCCCTTTCCAAAGCTTCCCAGTCCCCAACCTTCAATTTGACCCCAGCAAGAAGCACATATCTGCAGCTCCTCCTCCCCTCCTCCCTGTGCCACTCCCCACCGGGCAAAGAAGAAAGCCCTACCCCAAGGCGATGCTTCAGTGAAGTCATTAAACCCACATTGTGGAGGAGTGGTCCTCACAGAGGCATGACTTCTAAGCCACTCTCATTGACTAGGTCAACAACATGTCCACGGAAGACACAAAAACTTTCCCAGGCCCAGGTTATTCACCTCGTTAGAAACACCGGGGTAACCTGAGGGTCTGGGAACATATAGAACAAGTCCAGAAACACTATCCAAAAATTGAGGATGGTGTCTGAAAACACTCTCAGAACTCAAGAAAGATGTTAAGAGCACAACTTGGGGTTCCCAGTTGCTCCTTCTTATATAGGGTGGTAAAGCCTCCCTACCCTACGGACATCGGCGGGATTGTCCTAGACGGACGGATTACGTCCGACATAGGAACGGGTTCGGACAGTCCGTCGGGGTCCCTTCCACCAGGCGTTATCAGTATGTATTAGTGCCTGGCATTTGCATGTTGCGTTTTCTTTTCAGGTCCTAGGAATGTCTATTAAGACAATAGCCTGAATGCAAGGAGCCTGAGGGATCGGGGTAAAGACTGGCTCATGCCTGCTTCGTGACCTCTTGTCCTTCGGCGTGGATGTGGCCGCGATCCAAGAGACTCCTTTTGTTTGCAGAAAAGCTGCGACTCTTGTGTGCTGGATCTGGCGGCCTTTTGTCGTCTATTCAGCAGGGTGGCATGCCAGAGTGTTTCTTTGCCTGGTCAGAAGCACCCCTGGACGCGGGGATTGACCTTGTCCATGTCGGTGCCGAGGGCCGGCTGATCGTGGCCGATATTGCAGTGAAAAGCAAGTCGTTCCGGCTGATTGTGGTTTATGCGCCCAATGTTTAGGGTGAGCGAGTCTCTTTCTTTCGTATTGGAGCCCTTCATGGTGGATCCAACCCGGCTGAGCTTAGTTGGGGACTGGAATGCCGTCCTAACCCCAAATGGGATAGAGGGAGGGCGCTAGTGGGAGGAGTGGTGATCGTAGCTTGGTTGATCTGATCGGCAATTTGGTCTCGTCGATAGATACCGGGTCGATCATCCGGATGAAGTATGTGGACGTGGGCCTTAATTGGCCTTCTGCGGGTATGCGCGTACCTGGATAGGATGTTAGTGAGTGGCCGACATGAGCTTCTTAGAATGTCTACAGCGTTTTCCACTGGTTAGGTACCTCGGACCACAAACTCGTTTGTGCCCGAGTGTGTTAGACTTTAGGCCTAGGTTGGCTGGTTATTGGAAGTTCAATCAGTCCTTACTGGACAGGCGGGACTTTGTGACCAGCTGGCTGCGCTAGTTCAGCGGGCGTTAATTGGGCGAGTCATTGGGAGCAAGTGGTGGGTTAACCTGCAAGAACCGTGCGTCTTTCGCCACCAAATATAGCCGGCGGCTCAAACTAGATAAGGCTGCGGAGGCAAAGACACTTAGAGCTAATTTCTCCCGGGCGACGGAGGCTGGTGGGATCCCTAGAAATAGCCTTAGCCAGGGAGGCCCTGGAGCGTTCGACTAGCAGGCGCTACATGGGTCAAGTAATTAGGGCCCAAATTCATCGATGTCTTCCGAAGCTGTAAAAATGAGCGCAGAACTGCAGGAAGAAATTCGCAGCCGGCGACCAGTACATTCGAGAGGTGCACGACCCGGAGGACATGCTCCTTGGAGTCCATAGGCGTCATGTGCAAGGGCGTTCAGCAGCATTTCGAGCACCGTTTTGCCAAGGAACCCGGTCTCCGTGACGAGGAGTTTCACAGCTATTTGGCTGACTTTCCCCGGCTCTTGCCGGCTGGAAAGCGGCTAGCTGTGAAGGGGAGATTACGGAGGACGAAATCTACGCGGCTTTGAAGAAGGTCGGCAGTGGCAAGTCTCCAGGTTTGGATGGTTGCACATGGTGTACTTGAGGATGTCGCACCTTTTGTCCCGATCTTGGCTGTCGTGTTCAGCACTGGTTTCGGCGAAGTCATCCCCGGTCGGATCACCAGGGGCGTGATCACGCTGTTGAGCAAGAAGGTTGGGAGAGTGGTGATTACGAATTTATAACTCTGCTAAACACAGAGTTAAAGATTTTGGCCAAGATCCTGACAGACCGCTTGCAGCTAGTTAGCGAGTCTCTGTTGGAACCGGATCAGACTTGTTCTGTGAAGGACAGACAATTCAGAGCAACCCTTGCACTTGATTCGCACGATCATAGAGGGTGTAAGAGACGACGACGAGGCCGCGCTGATCAATTTGGATCAGTCCAAGGCATTTGATAGGATTATTCTGTAATGCCCTGGCTGCTGTCCTGCAGGCCGCCGGATTCAAACCCGACCTTCCAGCCGCTGGATTAGCCTTCTGTATGCTCCCCGAGGCTGTGGTACAGGTGAACGGGAAGCTGTCGGGCGCCTCGCGCTGTCCCCAAAGGTCGGTCCGACAGGGTTGTCCTGTCTTCTCTCCTTTATGTCTTGGCGTTGGAGCCCCCTCCTTCGCCGTGGGGACGAGACTGGCGGTCCGGTCCTGCGTGGAATTGCTGTCCCTGGTGGAGCTCGAGCCAGGGTTTCCGCGTACGCCGATGACGTAACGACCTTTGTGTCCTCCCGCGGGGACATAGAGGCGGTACAACAGGCGCCCGAACGGTACGAGAAGGTGACAGGGGCCAGAATTAACCGCGACAAGTCATCCGGCTTGCGGTTAGGTGCCTGGAAGGGTGTTTCCCTCCCGGGGCCCTTCAGCTGGACGGACGGGCCGGTCAAAATCCTCGGAGTTTGGTTCGGTCCGGACTTACAGCTGGAGAAGAGCTAGTCTGAAATACTGGCAAAAGTCGGCGCGTCGGTCAAGACTGGCGTCGACGGAGTCTCTCCGTAAAGGGCTTGGCGGAGGTGTGTAGCACATGCCTCTTTCCCAAGATCCTTTACCGTATCCAATACTTCCCCTTTGTGACGATCATGAGAAGGCGCTCGAGCGTTTGCTACTCTCCTGTCTGTGGAGAGGACGCAAACACATGGTCGACAAAGGAGTCTGTTGCCTCCGTCCGTGTCAAGGGGTCTGGGGATGCCACACTTGAGGAGCCATGTGCTCGCTTCGAAGTTTGGCATTCCTCAGGCGCGCGATTGGAGGAAGATCGGTTGCTTGCGGGGGTAGTGAGGGACATGTTCCCTTGCCTTACCATCACTCCCCCGACCCTATGGCTGACCGTCAGGCCTTGGGTGCGACCGAAATTCATAACTCGAATGTCTGGCGACGCTGCAAGCCATTCGGTCCAGTGACCTTTCACAGCCTAGGAGACTCTTCTATCGGGGATTAGTGGAGGGTGCCGTGAAGGATAAGCTGTGGAGTAAGCTCGGCATGTCGAGAGTGGGTATCGCTCTCATTGGTCTTGGGCGCCAGGTGCGGATTGGCTCAGCAACTCTGAGTTTTCTCTGACCTGGCGATTGGCTCGGAATGGTTTATCTCTCAATGACAGGCGTTTCATATGGGTACAGCGGATTTACCAGATTGTAGGCTGTTCTGCAGCCTTAGATTAAGGGGACGTCTGCGCACGCCTTCTTCCATTGTTCGCGCGTTCGCCCGTTGTGGAGACATGTCGGCGGAGTTGACTGCTCGTATCGCGCCGCGGGAGCTTGTGCTCATTGACCGCGCATACGCTGTGGACAATGTGTCGCCCCCGTACTCTGGAGTGAAGCGGATGGTGTTTCTGACGCTACTGGCCACGGCTAGAATGGTGATTTGGACGACGCGACTGGAGGAAGTCTTGCGGGGCGGCCGTCTTTCGGATCAGGATCTAATCCGATATTTTGAGCACCAGCTCAAAATGAGATTAGAACTGAACGGAAACGGCTGCATCGACGGAAGTTCGGCGAAGGTGGATAAATGCGGCGAGCCTGGTTCGCGTGACTGGGGCTAGCCTTGATTTTCTTTTTTAGATCTGCTAGTCGCATCGGGGTGGATTCCTCTGGAACCCCTCCCGCGGTTAAGGTAAGAAAGTCTTTTTTGTGTACCTAGTTAATGTGGTGATTGTGTTTGTCACAGCCTGAACTACGGCTCCTGCTTTGTTATGATCCAGTTCGAGATCCCCATTGTCCATTGTTATTTTGTCCCGTTTTACTCTCGGCTGGGTCAGTCTTATATATTCTCCAGTCCAATTTATTTTTACCCGGTTCACCCTTAGAAGAGAGCGGCTTGATTTTGTCTCTTCAGGCCAGATACAGTGGCCTCTTTAATTACGAGGGTGTGTTTGGGTCTTACTAACATTATGTATATATATTCATTTGAAATTGTTTTTGTTTTGGGGATTTTTGTTTTAATACGCCCTTCCCATCATATCATTTCATTAAAAATTTATAAAGCTATTTTTGTAATTATTGTACATAGCAAAAATTTTTATGTACATTTGGGGTGTTTTTGTAGGTCCCCTGTATGTTTTTGCGGTATTTTGGTGTTTTGACAAGTATGAGTGTCGATGGACAAATTTTTGTGGTGAATGAGAAACTTATTCCTTAATGTATGCATGGGTCATTGATCTGATTAGCTAGGTATAGGATAGAGTACTGAAGACCAACCCAAAGTTTTGTTCCCCCTCCGTTTCGGCCTTGAGCCATAATTCTGTAACTTTGCAGAATAAATACACGCTTACCTGCCACAGGAGATTTTGTTTGTCTTTTTTCTAGCAATGTTTTCTGTTTCAGGGCGTAGTCTCTTTGGGTGACACTTGTGACTGGTGCAAATTCCATCAGGGTTTATAGCGCTGATAGTGTGGAAGTAGTGGCCTTTTATAAGGACGAAAACACCAGGAAAGGCAGAGTAGTCGGTGAGTCCTTAGAGGCCATGGCCTGCTTAGGCAGGATGAGACTCTTCCTCCACCACGGCGTCGGTGGGAGGAAGGAGGGGGATTGGGCATTACCGCCGCGGATCAATCCCCCTTCAGAAGTACCAGCAGCTCCAGCATCCCCGAAACCCTCGACCTCTGGGTGGAAGGAGGGCAAGAAACTCACAGTAAAAGGAGAGAGATGTGTGAGCGTATAGCAGAGAAACAAATACGCTGAATACATAAAAGGAACTGAGTTTGGTCTCAGTGCCAGAAGAATTGGCACAAATTGAGGCAAAATAATCACTTTGATAACTAAAGACCTAAAAACTCAGAAGATGATTGGAGTATCTAGAGAGGCCTTGAAGATACATGCCAAGGCACTAAAATTGGCGCCAAGGCCGTAGCGGGGAGAAGCAATGCCGTATGGGACGTCTTGCTTGGCTCCGCGGAAGAGGCCAAAATTATGTGTAGTCTGGGAGAAATGCAAAAACTCTCCAACTGTACACAGGTATATGGGAGCCAGGAAAGTTAAAATTACTTTGCATGGCGTCCCTATGGACATTTATGAGACCGATCGGCGCCTTTTTGCAAGTTACGGAAGGGTGGCCGTACGATCTCCTCGCTACGGTGAAAGGCGGGGCTGGCTTTACAGGGGATATGACCCTCCACGTGACCTTGCCCAAGAGCGTTGAAGATCCCAAATATTCTAACCTGCAGGGATCGGACAATATTTATTGTGTAGAAGGCAGAAAGCCTTGCTGTTGGGTCTGCGGGGAGCGGCGGAACACGTCGCGAAGGAGCATGTCCGACCAAGAACCCGCCCCAAAGGTCAACCAGCCAAACAACAGAAGCAGGAAAACCTGCCCCAGCAACACCAGCAACACCAGCACCGGCAGCTAGCAAAGGAGGGCGAGTGGCAGGTGGTTACCGGAAAAAGCAAAAACGCCTTCTCCGGCGAAGGTGCCGCCGCCTGCCAGGAGGCCGGCAAGCAAACTCCAACCAAAGTGCCGGCTCCGACCAAGCAGAAGGAGTCCCCTGTGGTGCCGCCTGTAAATTTTTAAAAACTTCGCCAACCAAACAGGCGAAGGAAAGGCTTCTTCCCCAAAATAGATGCACCAGAACCCATGGAATGGGAAAGGCGTCTTCCTTAAAACGCGGAGAGAGGAAGAAGAAAAACAAGACAACCCGAAGAGTAGGAGGAGAAAACTGGGAGCACCGAGAGAAGGAAACCAGCCGACAGATGCTCGTCTCTGCCGGTATCCCCCAGTAAGGTGGACTTACGGAGAGAGAAGCAAGTAGCCTTCCCTCCTCCCCTACCGCGCAAAGCTTCCCGATCCCCAAACGCTGTTTGACCCCCGTAAAGCACATATCTGCACAGCTCCCTCTCCCTCCCCTCTCCTATGCCCACTCCCACCCGGGCAAAAAGAGAAAGCCCTACCCCAAGGCGATGCTTTGATGAAAGTCGATGAAAACATTGTGGAGGAGTGGTCCTCACAGAGGCGCAAGCTTCTAAAGCCCACTCCTAAAACTGACTTCGGTCAACAACATGTCCACGGGAAGACCCTAAAAACTTTTCCCAGGCCCAAGGAGTTATTACCCTCGTTAGAAACACCGGGGGTAACCTGAGAGGTCTGGGAACATATAGAACAAGTCCAGAAACACTATCCAAAGACAAGGATGGTGTCTGAAAACACTCTGAACTCAAGAAGATGGCCAAGAACTGTGCTGGGAGGTTCCCAGTTTTACTCCGCCCCTGCTTATATAGGGTGGTAAAACTAACCTACCCTACGGACGTCGGCGGGATTGTCCTAGACGGACGGATTACGTCCGACATAGGAACGGGTTCCCTAGGACAGTCCGTCGGGGTCCCTTCCACCAGAGATTTCTATCCGGTATGTGACTAGTGCCTTTGTTGCATGTTTTTTGTTTTTCTTTTTCAGGTCTAAGGAATGTCTATTAAGATAGCCAGCCTGAATGCGAAGGGCCTGAGGGATCGGGGTAAGGCGGCTCGCCTGCTTCGTGACCTCTTGTCCTTCGGCGTGGATGTGGCCGCGATCCAAGAGACTCACTTTGTTTGCGAAGCCGACTCTTGTGTGCTGTCTAACGACTTTGTCGTCTATTCAGCATATGGGAGTTGGCATGCCAGAGGTGTTTCTTTGCTGGTCAAGTG
>JBBBDQ010027477.1:0-11105 GCA_037127315.1 Ascarosepion bandense | reverse complement strand
ATTGGGCGCACAAACCCCAATGAGAGACGAAGAGACTTATCCTTTATAGTAACATCCAGCACACAAAGTCTGCCTGCCGGATTCGCGGAAGACATGGGTACACGCCGCATTCAAGGACCTGCCTACTTCAGCCAGGAAACACCTCTCGAGCGTCCATCAAAACATGCCAATAGAGGGCGAACCTCCAGACAGCATATCCCTCATGATCGCGAGCGAAAACCACTTCCCGTATACAACATATTATCTACACCGAGGCGCTGAAGATCACGGCTGAGACACGCCCCGCGTGACTCTGATCTCAGGCCTCGGCTATTTATGCTACTAACCAGAGAGCCAGCTATCAGTCCGATTGAAGCTGAGGCACTGTACCAAACATTCCAGGGGATATGTGATACCGACGGCCCGTCCCATTGAGCCTTGGGCTCATCTCAGTCTTGATAGTGCCATCATTGGACAGGCCACCAACATCCTGTGGGGAACAGCGCTAATTTTAAAGCCTCTGTAAAGGGGAAGGGTGAACAAAAATAGGGGTCCTCCCAGAATAAAACTGATCCAAATTCTCTGGTCATCGTTTGTAGCACACAATTGGAGGGCTCATCGGGATGGAGTCATTGGCCTCTCCAAGTTATTACTCCATACATGGCTCGACCCTGCACCAGATCTCACCATCAAAAGTCTTTTGGCTCTCTGGAAAGTTAAGTGGATCTTCAACATCTTTTGTTTTGATGTGTCGACATTTCCACAATGTTTTGACCTTTTTACATTGATTAATAGCCTTTTGGGCAGTGTCCTCCGAGACACGGCAAACATCCCGCCCACATTAAAAGGAGGCTTTTTTTTTTCTTTTTTTTTCTTTGCCGCTTATTGTGTCCGGGCTTTCTTTGCCTCTTAAATGAATCTTTGCCGGGATTGAGAAGGAGTCGGTGTTGGCGGGGTAGCAGAGAGATACACTTGGGGAAGAAAGGTAGAACTAGCTGGGGATAAACCATGAGAAGGGACTTCGGAGAAGGGAGATAGCGGGGTTGAAGGACTGGTGATGGTTTTTTAACATGGTCATTTTGAAGGGGTGGGTCAAGGATTTTTTGTCATGGGAGGAGGTGCTGTAATTCTTTTTGTGATAGAGAAGTAGGGCAGACACTGACGCTGCTGATGATTTCTTGGTCTGTTTTGACTCTAGAGCCTTTTGAGCTCTCTGCTTCTTTAATCTTTTCCCAGCTGGGCTCCGCCTGTTTTTGAATTTCCGTTAACGGAGCATCTTGCGAACTGCCGGGACATCGCCCCTACTGCTGATAGAGGGAGTGGGACTGTTGGTGTCATCCCTAGTGGCCCTTAGGGGACTGAGGTCCCGCTGCCTGGCTCTTTCCTTTGCCTCTAGTAACGACACGCCATTTCAAGGTCGTTCTTTGTCTCCAACTACACCAGTGGCAGGCTTCAGAATTTGAGAGGCTGGGGGCCGAGACCCGCGGGGTTTTTTAAGTCCCCGGACCGTGCCGCTACTAGGCCCGTTACAGGCGTTGCGGAACTACAATTTTCAGGCTTAGGGGTATTTTTGGTCGCCGGCGGCCAGACACCAGAGGCCTTCTTCTCTGGACAGAAGGAGGACAGGTGACCAATCTGCCCACACTTCCAGCAAGATGGTTTTCGCCCGGTCTCACTACGACCGGCATTTTCCGGCCGCAATAGTCCAAGCAGTTGGGGACGGACTCGAAGGCATCTTGATCCATCAATATATCAAACATCCATCCCCCGTTCAGGTTGTCGGATGAGGCGCAATATTTGGCCATATTTCTTTAAATAGGACATGAATGTTCACCGGCAACCTGAGGAGGAACCTCATATACTGCTACCGTGGTCCTCCTTCGGCCTTCATATATTGTCCTGATTATTAGGTCGTTAGTGATCAATTCCTTGCTCACTACTTCAAGCAATCTTCAGGTGAGGGTAGCAGTACGTCCCACGTGGGAAAACCCGGTCCTCTTTTAACTCTTTGGGGCTTAACCCTAGGGACGCAATTGTTCGAATCACTGTGT
Organism: Ascarosepion bandense; assembly: GCA_037127315.1. Taxonomy (NCBI): domain Eukaryota; kingdom Metazoa; phylum Mollusca; class Cephalopoda; order Sepiida; family Sepiidae; genus Ascarosepion; species Ascarosepion bandense. Next base: position 9,075 of record JBBBDQ010027477.1, on the reverse strand, counting down.
CTTTCGTGGAGCGACAAATTTTGCGCGTACGCTTGTCCACCACGAAGACCGACACCATTCTTTTTCAAACTTTTGTAATTCCTGGGGGTTTTCCAAAGTCCGTCATCTTTCAAAAGATGATCGAAACCTTTGGCCCTCTCCAGAGAACTCAACAGTGTTTATAATGCAACTCGTTGGGGACTTCCAACAACAGGGCGATTCCCGGCCTCAGCATCCTTCGTATTGTCATTCTTATTCTTTTCGGTACTTGAAGTCTTCTGGCCTTTCTCGGCCACCATATTCTTGGTCACATTTTTCGGAAGAGGGGATAAACTTCCCTCATCTTTATCCGGCGGGCCCTTAAAGGCGGCAAAATTCAGTTTCTTTTTAAACGACCGACCTGAGTCAGCCATTTTTCAATTCCAAATCACCCGGAAACAATTATATTTTTTCTCCTCCGTAACTAAATAGGGGAATGGGGGAGGGGGAAAAAGGGGGGAATGGAGGGGGGTTTATACAAATTAACCTTGCAGACAATAAAGACAAACGGCAAACAAATCAAAGCAAACAGATTGGCCTTTAGCGGCCAAAATAATAACAATATCCTTTTTTTTAAAAAGGAAATTAACCTCTTGAGAGGTTTAACAAACAATAATAAACTTATTACAATAAAATACAAAGAATTTAAAATGTGTAACAGAAATAGGACACGCAAAGAGTTGCCTAAAGGCTACCTTCGCAAACGGGGAGGGGCTGAAAAGGCAAAGGAGGAAAACAAACAGTTAAATGATCAGTTTCTGGTCAACAAATAAAATAAAAGATACTATTAACAAATTTTTTTTTTTTTTTTTTTAAATAAAAATAAATCTGGCACTTAAGAAGACCAAATGAAAAATGAAAGCAAGAAAATAAAAAGAAAACGGCCAGCCTAAACAAAAACAAATATGGCCGCCAAAATAATACGAAAATAAATCCACAAAAAGCTAGAACAAAATAAAAATAAAACAACAAAGCAAGAAAACAAAAAATAAAATAAAAAGAAATAAACTTGTCAGTACAAGAAAGTCTCTTGTGTACAAAATTCAGTCCAAATAAAAAATGTTTTCAACAAAGTCAAGCTGAAACAAAGCAGAGAGGTCAGAGCAGTCGTAAAATGACAAAAGCCACGTCCAACAACAACTACACAGCAATTATTTATTTTGTAAAAATTTACAAAAATGCAGCACAAGGTAAAAATTGTGGGGATGGGGAAGGCTGGTCTTCATCTGTCTTATAATAACAGCTAGACTCACTCACTGACCCAAGCAGACAGTATAATATCCCTTACACCAAAACATCACAATCTTACGTACCATTCTTACTACGAGCACCACAATGCCTCAATACACTCTATGAAAGTCTAACTAAACCCATATGTACAATTTGTCTGTGGGGGGTGGGGGAAATAACACTTAATATTGCAAACCCCAATGATTTTTATACAACGAATAAAAATATATACAAAAACTAAACAAAATTGATGTTAGTATTAAACCCCCCACAATCTCTATCCGTGACAGAAACATCAGTTAGCTGGGCGAAATTTTAGCGGGGCTGGCAGATCTCAAACAGTCATACACACAACCACGCACACACACAAACACAATAACAATTACGAAAATAAACACACTCGAAACGAAAGATGCCCCGCCTCTACCAGGGAACTGTTATCTCTAATCACCTAAAAAGTGGGGAAGGGCTGGGGAATTAAACCAAAAAAGAGAGGGCACAAAAAAAATAAAAGTGGGGCCAATGCCCATGCATACCCTAGCTAAGTTTAACCATCATTAAAACATAAAAAGACAAATTAACTAAACTATCCTACTTTCGGGAGGGGTTGAAAATGTTTAGCCCAGGATCCCCAATATCCTGATGCCTAACCGTCATCAAAATGCCACTCCAAATCAGCTCCTTTCACTCGACAGATTCGCGCAAGATTTACCCACCTTTTGCCAAATTCTGATGGAGGGAGTCGTCGCCTTTCCGTCCTAATTTTGACTTTAAGCTGATGCTTAAAAAACAAAATCAGTTGGGAAGAGGAAAACTTCTCGTCCCCATAGAATTCCTTCTGTCGCTTCGTCCAAATCACGACTCGCATAACACCCAGTAAGCATACGAACACATAATGCTCAGCCCTAGTCAACGACGGCACCACATTGCTACAAACAGAAGCGACTTCCAGGACAAAGAACTTTCCACGCAGCATGCGAACCATGAAGTCTTCAAGCCACTTACACAACGGTACTACGACACTGCAATGAAAGAAGGCGTGAGACAAAGTCTCGACCACCGACCCACCGCAGCGAACGCAGTTTGGCGAAACAACCAAACCCGCTGCTTTAAGCTTCTTGCCGACCCAGACAGCCTTTCGTATCACCAGCCAGGTGAGGGATGCTTCGTTGTTTGTGAGGCATTTCAACCCAGGGCGCCCAAGGCCATATGGAGCGCGCCTCCTGCTTCGTCACACCGAGCTCGTCAATCAGATCATCACGAACGGCCCCCCTCACTAGCACCCGATATAATGCCCGAAGGGACAACGCCTGGACGCCAGAGAGGCCATCTGTCGCCCGTAAGAGAAAACTGAGTGCTCGCCGGCATTCACGATAGAAGGAGCATTCGCCTCGAGGTAAACGGCCGGCCTCTTCCTCGCACGAATGCACACTTCTTAGGGATGGGAAGCTTTTGCGGGCATCTTCCTTCCAGAATTCACCATTCTCATCCACTTGCGAACACATTCGGTCTAGGAAGGCAATGCGAAGCGTATGTTGACGAATCTCAACGCTTGGCATTCCCAGACCGCCCTCAGAAGGATGGAGGCTACAGATCTCGCGACACACCTTAGGAGCCTTGCCTTCTCCCCAGAGGAAGGAGTACAAGACCCTGACTAATGTCATTAATATGGCACACGGGAGTGGAAGCACAGAGAGTCGGTAAAGGAGAATCGGGTAGATGTGTGAAACACATACTTCCGCCCTCCCCTTTAAGGAAAGCTTCCTCAGAGACCACAGACGAACTGCAGCCTCTGCCTTCTCTTGTACCTCCGACCAATTCATTTCCAACTGGAGATCCGGACCGAACCAGACGCCGAGAATCTTGACCGGCCCGTCCGTCCAGTGGAAAGGCCCGGGAAGAGAAACTCCCTTCCACGCGCCCAACCGCAAGCCAACAGACTTATCGCGGTTGATCTTGGCCCCTGTCACCGTCTCATACCCTCTGATTTCCTTGCTGACTTCGTCAATCTCGGCTCTGCTCGACACAAGAGCCGAAACGTCGTCAGCATAGGCAGAATACCTGGCCGAGGTGGTAGCACCAGGTAATGTAATCCCGCGAAGGACCGGATTCGCCTTTAACTTGCGAAGGAAAGGCTCCAACGCAAGAACGTAGAGCAAAGGCGAGAGCGGACAACCTTGACGAATAGAGCGAGTCAATAGAAAAGGTTCAGATCGTACTCCATTCACTTCCACCAGCGCACCGGGGGACGCGTACAGAAGTCGGATCCAGGAGCGAAAATTGGGCCCGAAACCGGCAGCGGAAAGGACAGACTCGAGAAAACGATGGTCAACCCTATCGAACGCCTTGGACTGATCTAAATTGATCAGCGCGGCTTCCGTGTCGACTTTCTCAATGATCAAGCGTACCAAATGAAGGTTGTCCTGAATAGTCCTACCCTTCACAGCACAAGTCTGCTCGGGGCCAATCAGACTAGAGAGGACAGCCTGCAAACGGCTGGCTAAGATCTTGGCTAAAATCTTCAACTCTGTATTTAACATCGTCAAAGGCCTGAAGTTATCTATCGAATCCCCACCGTCCTTGCTTTTGCGCAGCAACTTGATCACACCCCTGGTGAAGCGTTGGGGTATAGACCCCTGCCTCATCCAGTTGTTGAAAATCAGTGCCAGCAAGGGAACAAGAACGGGCGACTGCCTCAAGTACAGTTCGTAAGGAAGACCATCCAATCCCGGAGACTTGTCCCGGCCAACCAGCTTAAGCGCCTCCCAAATCTCCAGCCTCACCAACGGGACCCTCGCACCCAGCCGCTTCGGCGCCTCGAGGCGGGAGATCGGCCAAATAGGCATCGAACTGAGCAGTGCTCAGACCGGGCTCCCTGGTGAACAGATCCTGAAAATAGTCACGAAAAGCCTCAACTATGCCCGCGTTTGTAGTCACGGTTCTCCCATCCGGCAATGTGACGCTTGCGGCAGTAATGCCCCTTTTACTTTAGCATTTCTCAATTCCTCTGCACGCAATTCTGCGGCCATGTTCGTTGCCTCAGGGAGACATTCTCTTTAACCTAGCCTAACTACAAGAGCTTGGTCCTTCTTGATAAGCAAGGAGGCCTGCTCCACACATATGGGCTACGTCCCCACTAACACGGGATTTGATAGCCCGATCAACTTTGGCTTCTACTGCCGTTTGTGCTGCTAATCTTTCTAGATTGGAGTCGACAGCTATATTCGGCAGCAAACGATCTAATATTGGATTTCAAGGATCCCCACCACTTATTCCCAACCACAGCCCCGTCAATTCCCGCTTTGTCGTTAGTTTCAACTGGTCTGGAAATCTTGCTCTTCAAACAATGAACAGTTCAATTTCCAGTAACCAGCCAATTTAATCCTGAAGCATCTAGGGTTACGCGAACCCGGACGAGCCTATGATCCAAGGTAAACTATCGAATGAAAACTTGGACAACTAAGAGCCCTACATCGACTCTCCTCACTAAGACTCGGTCGACGAAGCTAGCACGCACCACCGCCGAGCTGCCCCTATTAGTCCAAGTCCATACTATATCCCAGGGTGTTCATTTCGGTACTTATCAACTAGATCGAACCATGATAAAGTCCCAAAAATCTTTTATCGGAGTTTGTTAGTACCCGATCTTTCCCCTATGCGATCTATATCGGGGTCAAGGACGGCATTCCAATCGCCCGCTAAAACTACCCGACGAGATGTCGTCAAAAGAGCAGCTCGATCTGCCGAAACAAACAGGACGCTCCGCATGGACATTGGGCGCATAAACCCCAATGAGACGAAGAGACTTATCCTTTATAGTAACATCCAGCACACAAAGTCTGCCTGCCGGATCTGCGAAGACATGGGTACACGCCGCATTCAAGGACTTGCTCACTAGCCAGGAAACACCTCTCGAGCGTCCAGCCCAAAACATGCTGAATGAGGCGAACCTCCTAGGCAGTATATCCTCATGATCGCGAGTTGAAAGCCGGGTCTCCTGTATACAACATACATTCACACCGAGGGCTGAAGATCACGGCTGAGACACGCTCTGCGTGACTCTGATCTCAGGCCCCGGCCATTATACTAGCTAACCAGAGAGCTGACTGCATTATCAGTCCGATTAGGGTTGAGGCACTGTACCAAACATCTCAGGGGACAGGATACCGGCAGCCCGTCCCATTGAAGCCTTGGCCCATTTCAGTCTTGATAGTGCCATCATTGGGACAGGAAGCACCAATATCCCAGGGGAATGTTAATTTTTAAAGCTCCTGTAAAAGGAAGGGGTGAACAAGAAATAGGGGTCCTCCCAGAACAAAACTGATCCAAATTCCTCTGAGCCATCGTTTGTGAAGTACACAATTGGAGCTCATCGGGATGGAGTCATTGGCCTCTCAAAGCATACTCCCATACATGGCTCTGACCCCGCACCAGATCTCACCACTGTCAAAAGTCTTTTGGCCTCTGGAAAGTTAAGTGGATCTTCAACACTCTTTGTTTTGATGCATTTACACATTTCCACACAATGTTTTGACCTTTTTACATTGATTAATAGCCTTTTTTGGGCAGTGTCCTCCGAGACACGGCAAGAGCATCCTGCCCACATTAAAAGGAGGCTTTTTTCTTTTTTTTTTCTTGCCGCTTGTGCTGTCGGGCTTCTTTGCCTCTTAAATGAATCTTTAAGCGGGGATTGAGAAGGAGTCGGTGTTGGCGTGGGGGTAGCAGATACACTTGGGGAAAGGGTAGAACTGGCTGGGGATAAGCCATGAGAAGGGACTGGAGAAGGGACAGGAGAAGGGGCTGAAGGGACTGGTGATGGTTTTTTAAATATGGTGTTTGGAAGGTGTGGGTCAAGGATTTTGTCATGGGAGGAGGTGCCATAATTCTTTTTGTGGAGGAGAAGTAAGGGCTGGAACACTGACGCTGCACAGTGATTTCTTAATACTTACTTGACTCTGACCTTTTTGAGCTCTCTCAGTTTTTTAATCTTTTCCCAGCTGGGCTCCGCCTGTTTTTGAATTTCCGTTAACGGAGCATCTTGGTGAACTGCCGGGACATCACCCTTACTGCTGATAGAAGTGGGACTGTGGTGTCATCCCCTAGTGGCCTCAGGGGACTGAGGTCCCGCTGCTCGGCTCTTCCCTTTGCCTCTAGTAACGACACGCCATTCTCCGTCGTCTTTGTCCTTAACCACACAAGTGGCAGGCTTCAGAATTTGAGAGGATGGGGCCGAGACCCACCAGGGTTTAAGTCCCCGGACCAGTACGCTACTAGGCCCGTTACAGGCGTTGGAGCTACAATTTTCAGGCTTAGGGGTATTTTGGTCGCCAGCGGCCGGAGCACCAGAGGCCTTCTTCTCTGGACAGAAGGACAGGTGACCAATCTGCCCACACTTCAGCAAGATGGTTTTCGCCCGGTCACTACGACCGGCATTTTCCGGCCGCAATAGTCCAAGCGGTTGGGGACGGACTCGAAAGCATCTTGATCCATCAATATATCAAACATCCATCCCCCGTTCAGGTTGTCGGATGAGGCTGCCAATATTTGGCCATATTTCTTTAAATAGGACGCCAGATGTTCACCGGCAACCTGAGGAGGAACCTCATATACTGCTACCATGGTCCTCCTTCGGCCTTCATATATTGTCTGATTATTGGGTCATTTAGTGATCATTCTCCTTGCTCACTACTTCCAAGCAATCTTCAGGTGAGGTAGCAGTACGTCCCACGTGAGAAAACCGGTCCTCTTATAACTCTTTGGGGCTTAACCCCTAGGGACACCAGTGTTCGAATCACTGTCTTTCGTGGAGCGACAAATTTTGCGCGTACGCTTGTCCTACGAAGACCGACACCATTCTTTTTCAAACTTTTGTAATTCCTGGGGGTTTTTCCAAAAGTCCGTCATCTTCAAAAGATGATCAAGACCTTTAACCCTCCAAGAAACTCCATAATGTTTATAATGCAACTTCGGTGGGGACTGGCACCAACAGGGCGATTTCCCCGGCCTCAGCATCCTTCGTATTGTCATTCTTATTCTTTTCGGTACTTGAAGTCTTCTGGCCTTTCTCGGCCACCATATTCTTGGTCACATTTTTCGGAAGAGGGGGATAAGCTTCCTCATCTTTATCCGGCGGGCCCTTAAAAGGCGGCTCAGAATTCAGTTTCTTTTAAACGACCGACCTGAGTCGGCCATTTTTCAATTCCAAATCACCAGGAAACAATTATATTTTTTTCTCCTCGTAACTAAATAGGGGAATGGGGAGGGGAAAAGAAGGGGGGAATGGAGGGGGGTTTATACAAATTAACCTTGCAGACAATGAAGACCAGCAGCAAACAAATCAAAGCAAACAGATTTGGCCTTTAGCGGCAAAATATAATAACAATATCCCCTTTTTTAAAAAAAGAAATTAACCTCTTGAGAGGTTTAACAAACAACCAATAAACTTATTACAATAAAATACAAAAGAATTTAAAATATGTAACAGAAATAGGACACGCAAAAAGAGTTGCCTAAGGCTACCTTCGCAAACGGGAAAGGGCTGAAAAGGCAAAAGGAGGAAAACAAACAGTTAAATGATCAGTTTCTACAGTCCAACAAATAAAATAAAAGATACTATTAACAAATTTTTTTTTTTTTTTTTTTTAAATAAAAATAAATCTGGCACTTAAGAAGACCAAATGAAAAATGAAAAGAAAAATAAAAAAAGAAAACGGCCGACCCCTAAAACAAAAACAAATATGGCCGCCAAAAATACCCAAAATAAATAAAAAACCTAGAACAAAATAAAAATAAACAACAAAGAAGAAAACGAAAAATAAAATAAAAATAAACTTTATCGGTACAAAGAAAGGTCTCTTGTGTACAAAATTCAGTCCAAATAAAAAATGTTTTCAACAAAAAAATTCAAGCTGAAACAAAGCAGAGGAGATTGACAGTCGTAAAATGACAAAAGCCACGTCCAACAACAACTACATGGCAATTATTTATTTTTGTAAAAATTTACAAAAAATGCGGCACAAGGCCAAAATAGTGGGGATGGGGAAGGCTGGTCTTCATCTGTCTTACATTAACTTAGCTAGACTCACTCACTGACCCAAGCAGACAGTATAATATCCCTTGCACCAAAACATCACAATCTTACGTACCATTCTTACTACGAGCACCACAATGCCTCAATACACTCCATGAAAGTCTAACTAAACCCGTATGTACAATTTGTCTGTGGGGGGGTGGGGGAAATAACACTTAAAAAATTGCAAACCCCAATGATTTTTATACAACGAATGAAAATATATACAAAAAACTAAACAAAATTGATGTTAGTATTAAACCCCCCACAATCTCTATCCGTGACAGAAACATCAGTTAGCTGGGCGAAATTTTAGCGGGGCTGGCAGATCTCAAACAGTCATACACACAACCACGCACACACACAAACACAATAACAAATACGAAAATAAACACACTCGAAACGAAAGATGCCCCGCCTCTACCAGGGAACTGTTATCTCTAATCACCTAAAAAGTGGGGAAGGGCTGGGGAATTAAACCAAAAAAGAGAGGGCACAAAAAAAAATAAAAAGTGGGGCCAATGCCCATGCATACCCTAGCTAAGTTTAACCATCATTAAAACATAAAAAGACAAATTAACTAAACTATCCTACTTTCGGGAGGGGTTGAAAATGTTTAGTCCAGGAACCCCAATATCCTGATGCCTAACCGGCATCAAAATGCCACTCCAAATCAGCTCCTTTCACTCGACAGATTCGCGCAAGATTTACCCACCTTTTGCCAAATTCTGATGGAGGGAGTCGTCGCCTTTCCGTCC